>ML739144.1:0-70141 GCA_009193565.1 Aspergillus coremiiformis | reverse complement strand
AAAAAAAAAAAAAAAAAAAAAAAAAAAAAAAAAAAAAAAAAAAAAAAAAAAAAAAAAAAAAAAAAAAAAAAAAAAAAAAAAAAAAAAAAAAAATACCAAGAAAAATCCAAACGCCGGGGCCCCCCCGAATTCGCTGTTGTAAGGCTGTCGAACAAAGAAAAAACAAAAAAAAAAAACAAACAAAGAGGGTGAAACGTAATCCTAAACTCTCGTGACTTTATTCCCCCCCCTCTCGTATTCATCTCAGGTACTCCGTTATTCCACCAGAAGGAAAGGTGGAATGGAGGAGAGATGGAGTTGTTCATGAACTTGGCTCCAATGCCTCACGAAACCAAGAATCGTGTATGCATGTATGTTGGTGGTGGATTTCGGGACGCTGGTTATAATGTTACCGCTTCCAAATCTCTCATCACCACTGACATCTGCGCTCGTTTGGCTGCTTCGGCCACGAGGCTGAAGTCCCGTAAGAACGGTGCTGTGGCGGTCGGGCCCCCGGACCCTGAGGCTTGGTGCGGATAGGTTTCCATTGCGGTGTGCTGTTGGGGGCCGGTGGGAGCTGACTGCTGATATTGTTGCTGGTATTGGGATTCAGCTGTTGACTGGTTGTGTATGCTGGACGATGGGATTGGTTGCTGGGTGGGAGCAAGGCTGAGCGGGTTTTGAGGCGCTGGTGAGGTGGTGCCTGGCATTTGAATGTGGGAGGTCATTTTGTGGAGGTTTGTCGGTTGCTGTCTGTTGGGAGAGATGCCTGAGTTTGGGATGGAATGAATCGAGGGAGTTTTTTTTTTTTGAAGTCTAGGTATAGGATAGTGGAATTTTTTGTTATTTGTTTTATTTGTTTTGTTTTGTTTTTATTTTTAATTTTAATTTTTTTTCTTTCTTTCTGCGCTGGTGAAGGGTTTCCTAATGGGCTGATCCGGTGGGGGAGAGATTTTGATCTAAGTGGGCTGGTTGATTTGACAGTATTGGTAGAAGAAGTGAATGAATGGCGTGATAAGAGGGGGGGAAATAAAAACAATTCAATTAAGGTCTAAAAGCAATATAGACAATGCTTCACTTTTTGTGACAACTCGTGGGGCTTTCGTTAATCTTTAATCTTTCTGCTGTTTCTGGGATTATGACGTTGGATGAAGAATTTGATAAGATGATCTGGGAGTGTATGACGCTGATAGATAAAACCCCAAAGACGTCGCTGTCTCGCTTCTCTTAAACCCTGGGTGATCTGTACTGTTGGCGCGGGGAAACATTAGTCCAACGACTTTTCGGTCTGGGGATTGAGGATCGACAAAACCTGGGCTTTCTTCTGGGCCCAGAGATGTACTTTACTTGATACTTGTATGTACCCCCTGTCTATAGCGTAGGTGAAGCTCATATCCATGGGTAGTACGGAGTATGGAGGAAGTGGGACACCGATTGATGGATAATTTGCCCAGGCCGATAATTACCCGTCACGTATCATCACCGTATCCTTACCAATCCCACGCGGGGATTGCGCCTGCCATGCAGGTCCCGTACCGTATGAGACCATACCCCTCCGGAGAAGTCTCGGTATCGACCACAACCAAACCACGTGATATCATATGACTGGCCCATGAGCCCGCAACGCTAATCCCCTTCAGGCAATACCCCACGACTCCCGCTATTTTTTTTTGCGATAAAGAATCTGCGATCTGGGATTGACGATCATATGCTGAATGCTTTCGAATGACAATTCTGCCCCATCTGGTCGCCCGTGAATAGGGGGTGCGACGACAATCCAAATGGCGGACGCAGATGACTTCGAAACGGGGGACCTCTTCAAGGACCCCGAGGGCTTCTACGAGCCTGAAAAGGAGCCCACCTTCGCCGAGCACCACATGCTCTCCGGCCAGACGGTGCGCGTACGCTTAGTTGGCGACCATCCCCTTTATGTACGACACTGCTCATCCGTCCCTGGCTCTCGCAAGGACCCCCAACTGACACAATCACCAAGGGAAACCTCCTCTGGAACGCCGGCCGGACCAGCTCCCACTACATCGAGGAACACGCCCACGACCTGATTGACGGGAAAGACGTGCTCGAGATCGGCGCCGCGGCCGGTGTCCCTAGCATCGTTGCCGCGGTGAAGGGCGCTCGCACCTCGGTCATGACCGATTACCCGGATCTCGATCTGGTCGGCAACATGCGCTTCAATGCGGAGCTCTCCGCGTCGTTGATCCCCACCACCTCGTCCCTGCATGTCGACGGATACAAGTGGGGGAATCCGGTGGCGCCGTTGTTGGCGTATCTTCCGCCCGGATCGACGGGGTTCGACGTGCTCATCATGGCGGACGTGGTGTACAGTTATCGGGAGCATGGCAATCTGATCAAGACCATGCAGATGGCGCTGAAGAAGTCGCCCGACGCGGTCGCCTTGGTCATCTTTACCCCCTATGAACCGTGGCTGTTGCCCAGGACGGAGACGTTCTTCCCCCTGGCGGAGCGGAGCGGGTTCCGGGTGACGAAGATCTTCGAGAAGCTTATGGATGCGGTCTTGTTTGAGAATGATCCTGGTGTAAGTTTGTCCTGGCCGTGGCTTGTGGGTGGCGCTGACTTTTGCGATAGGATGAAAAGCTTAGAAGGACCGTTTTTGGATACGAGATTAGATGGGCGGACGACCAACTGCACTAGAAGGCATATACGAGATACCACGGCGTTAACATATAGCAATTTGAGACGTGATCTACACGGGAGTATATCATATTAAGAAAACGAGGCGTTTCCATTCTAGAATCCTAAGTAGCCAAACGACCAGCCCATCTGACATTCACTTCATCATATAGAATAAAAATTTCCAAAATTATTAAAGCAGCGCAAACGACCGGACTGAGCATCGTACGTGATCACACCAGCTATACCACCAACCTATTAGCCAGAGCAAGGCCAATGCCCATAGGATCCTACTTACGTTGGCTAAAGTATCTTGTTCTTGACTCTCTGATTGACGGCGCATTGTCGCATGTACAGGAGATCTTGAAGGCCACGGGGCCCAATACGGTGTATTTACAGGACGAACAGCCACCTGCATCAAGTCCATATCCACTAGGGGCTATCAGTTATCCACTCCGTGACGAAAACGATAGATTAGTATAGAGCGAACGAGCCATACTGGTCTTGTGCGATTAAGGCGCCTGTATATTCGACAGCCACTTTGGTGCCTCGTTGATTGACTGGTTCCCGGGCTGGTTCCCAGCCCAGACAGTGATTCAAGAAGAGCTCTGTAATGCGCCATCGGCCGTTGATGTCTTGACAATTTGCACCCAGAGCGGGCGGGAACTGAGCTGGTAGTTCGAGGCGTCGTACCGGACGGCGGAGGTTTGGGCGTGGGTTGTTGAGCGTCGGGGTCCTCTCTGTGTCGGATGGGGACTCTACTTGGACGCTTGGTAAGTCCGCTCCCGATGTGTCGATGAACAGTTCTGGCCGGCGTTGCCTTCCGGCCCGGATGTAAAAATTCTTACAACGCTGGTGCAGGTTTTCTGGATCCTTGAGGGATAGGGGTTGAGGGACACCGGCCGATGCTGATACGGCTAGATACAGCGCAATGAGGATCAATACGCGATACATCCTGCCGGAATAGAATCATAACCGTAAGTTATTAGAAGATCAGAAGGTTGGAGAGGTACTTTTGTACTGTACATACGTGCTGTACATATCGGATCTGAGTTCGGGGTATTTGTATATGCTGGTCGCCTTACGTTTGTGTAGATCGCCTTCCGCTTGTGTAGCCCAAGGTTGCCCTGGGGCACCGGGCAACGATCGAGAGTTATTTATGGACCGGTTCATCCTTAATCACATTGGGTTTGTCATGCTCCTAGATATACACATCGTTATAAACCGACCTCCGGGCTTGTTGGATGGCAACTCCGTGCCCTGCAAAAATGCGGTCGAAGAGAAAGCGAGGAGGTGATGGAAGCACGCAAGCATCACCATCTTAACAATTTACTGATCAGTATGGATTGGCTGCCGTGCCGATCCTTGATGTTTGTGGGGATTCAACAAAGGCTTGGGGAACAAAGAGAGCCCTGTAATCTTGTTAGCTTGAGGCACAGGGTTGCACACCGGTTTCTTTGTAGCGGGACGATCAGAAAACATGCATCTTCAAGTTAATTTTAAAGCTTGCTCTGACCAGGCACAGGCCGAAATTTCCAGTTGATAGGTTGTAGATACAGTACTCTGTATACTATACTTTGCTATCTGCCTGTAGGAGTTGCTGTATGACTGTGAATCGGACATGTAAGGATATGGATTATAGCTTCTGATATTATGATGAGTATCAGTAATTTAATCTTAAATGAGGTGGATCCAGTCTGTGCTGGAGTAGTTCAATCTAAACAAAGACCGTGACAGGAATGAATCCAACCTATGGTTCATCATCCACTTGAAGTCAAATAAGTTCCGAATCAACAACCGGACGTATGCCCGTGCACTGATGGAGGGACTTAAGTTAATATATTGAACTTCTACACTCACAGTTGGACTCCCTCCAGCCCAAACCCACCGTCGACATCTACTCTACTCCGTAGTATCCATAATACTCCGTGCACCATCGCAAACTCATACGACAGCCCCACTGCCAGTCAGCCTCACCAAATCCTTCCAGTTGGGGGCCAAACGAGCCAGCCAACCAAACAAGCATTTCACTCGATCTCCTTCAGACCCGAAGTGTCTAAGAAAGGCGCCGAGGAGTGCAGGATTTGACCAATTTCGGGCTTAACGATAGACCGCGATGATGACCGTAGAGGAAAAACAAGGATATTTTCCCAAATGGATCTCTCCATTGATTTCTCCCCGACGACGCGATGTCGTAGACGAGAATCATTTCTCACTGAATCCCGATTCCCGACTCAAACAACAACAATAATATACTATTCTAAAATATCCAACCCGTCCAAAGAAAATGAACCTCATCCTCCTAATCGCCCTCGCCTCAGCCTCAACAGCCGCAAACACAAAATGCTACTTCCTCGACGGTAGCGTCGCTTCCGCCGACGTCCCCTGCACCACCGACTCGACCACAAACTGCTGCAACAAGAAAGACGTCTGCATGTCCAACGGGCTCTGCTACATACAAGGGTCTCGTGGCATGGCGCTCTCCCGCGGTAGTTGTACGGACAAATCCTGGGGGCCGAGGTGTTTTGCGCCGTGTTGTATGTTTCTTTCTATTTCTGTTCCTGATTGTGTCCTTTTGACTGGCCGCAAGGGAAGGGGAGATTACTGAATGTAACACAGCAAGCACGAATCGCAATAACGGGTACCCGATCGTAAACGTAGGTTATAGCGGTGGCACGTCGACGTATTGTTGTGGAGCGGTGGCGTTTAAAGATGGCAAGATCACCTGCCAGGCTGAGGGCGATCCCTTTCGTATTGACTTTGGGACGGCGATTCCGGGCGTGGCGGGGTTGGCGCGGAATATGTCGTGTTCGACGACGACGTCGAGTTCGAATTCGACGGAGTCTGGGTCTACGGGGAATTCGACGGAGTCTGGGTCGACGGGGAATGCGACGTGCGAGAATACGGGACCGGCGGACCGGAACGGATCGACTCGGGATGTGGCGATTGGGGCTGGGGTTGGGGTTCCGTTGGGGGTTGTGGCGTTGCTGTCAATGGGGTGGGCTTTGTATGAGCGACGGCAGAGACAGGTGGCGGAGAGGGTGGGGATGGCCGTGCCGGGGAAGGAAGAAGGGGAAGATGGGCCTTTACGGGGGATGGGGGATGGGCATGCGGTGCCGGCCGAGTTGGTGGATAGTGGCCGGCCGGTGTTGTCGGAGTTGGATGCTGGTCCTGTCAAGGTGGAGGCTCGGTGATCCTGTCTGGTCGTGATGTATACCGTATGTACTTTACATATATACATACATACATACATACATACATACGTACATACGTACATACATACAGTACATACGCTACGGCTGAGCTACAATGGATGATGTCAGATGGCATCGTAATCCGATGTGGAAAGATGAGTTACGGGATCTGACTGGCTGGTTCATGTCTGGGAATACGAAGACGACAACGCTGAGTTGTCTGTTCGGTAGCTCTAAGATGACGTTTTTCATTGTTGGACGTATTATTTATCTTGCTATCTCGTGGATCCATGGTCTATCCCGTAGCAACTATCGTAGCCAGTATCCACGTTGGATGTCCAGGTACATCGCGTGTTCCTCCTGGAAAGATGGTTCTCTCCGGTTCGTCGTCGGGCTAACCAGCGGCAGGGACATGCGTGGTCCGATTTCCGGCATATCAGGCCGGCCCAAGGGCTGCAGCCCGTGTAGTCGCAGCGCCGGATCGAAAGTGATCAGGACGATCGCCTGCATGCCGGAACGCAGGTCCTCCTGGTCCACCGTGTAGATGATCGTCCGATCGTCCGCCGTGGCCTTGACATTGCCGGAGCGCTTGGACGGACAGAGCAGCTGTGACAACTCGGCCGGTGCGTTGTCGGGCGGCCACAGACGGACCCCGCGGGACGTGAAGCGCTCTTCGCTGCAGCCGGGGGGTGGGTCATCTTCGTGGTCCTCGTCCGTCATCTCCGGCCGGTAGAGGAGGCCTGCCGGCCCTTCGTGGCCCAGCTCGTCAATCGGGCCCTTGCGCTTGCGGGACACCACGCGCAACCGTAATCGATTGTGCGGGATCGCGCTGCCGGGGGTCGCGCACGGGTCATTGATGAGATCGACAAACGCCGAGGCGGACAGGTTGTACGTGCGGAGCTTGGTGCGACTAAAGATAAGCTCCTGTCGGTGCTGGGGGTCGTCCTGACCCAAGGAGTATTCGGTGTGATAGTGGCGGCGCAGGCGTTTCCGCGGGCGCTCGTAGTTCGGTTTGCTGGACGGGTCCAGGGTTTTGGTCAATGGTTCGTCCGGTACGGAGGTAGGGCGGGTGTGTTCGCCGTGGGGCTTACCTTGTATGATCTCCGCCGGTGACGGGAGCGTTTGGGTGTAGTAGGTGCGGAAATGGTCGCTGCCCCCCTTGTGCCACTCGCGGCGACATTCCAGGATGACCAACTGCTGGGTGGCCTCGTCATGTTGCAGGGAGATATCCGTCCAGCTGTCATGGATGGGGCCTTCGTGATGGTGTCGGCGCCACGTCCGGTGCAGTTTCACACGCTTCGTATTGGCGGTAGGGCCCACGCAGGCCCAAATGTAGAACGATGTCCAGTCGACATTTTCTTCGAAATATTCTGTCTCGAAACCCCTCTGCGACGTCACGGCATAGAGATGGTCGCGATGCACGCCAAAGCACACCGTTTGACCGACCTCATTGCCCGCAAATTCGTGTAGCTGCACGGGCTCCTTGTTCATCTGTTTACCCGTTGCCAACTCGACGCAGTTCACGACCCATTGAGTATGTCCATGGTAGCTTGCGCCTGTGTGGGTCCCGTAATAGAGGTAGGATTGGTTATGCCGCACGAATAGTCGGTGTTGATTCGCGAGCTGCTTGCACAGGCGTAACCGGCCCATTCCGCATTCTGTCTCTCGCCGCATATCTATCGCTAGAAGCCAGGCCTCTTGGCGGTTGATGATTTCCACTAAAAATGCCAACACGCCATGGCTGTAGTTCATGAGCGAAATCTGCGTGGCGTCATTTGTTGGGTTGCATCCCGGGATCACGCGCGACATGACCACGTGCAGGTTCAGCACCTGCTCGAGCTGACTGGCTCCATGGACGTCTAAGGCACGGATTCCATTGTTGGCCACGTAGCACAGAACGCCGCCACTGTAGAGAAAGGCACTTCCATAGCCGATGATGGCGGCTGAATACGGATTAGCCGTTGCCACGGCTTCTTTGATGTCGTAGAGACGTCCCAGGGCTTTCCGATACCCAACCTTGTCTTTATTTGCTTCCTGCCCTTCCTTAGTGTAAAGAAGGTGGCCCTGCGGTAATGGTCAGCATCCCCTTTTCTCTCCCCTCCCTCAGTAGGTACAGCGGATCCTTACCTCGACGGTTTTCCGTGCCAGCGATTCATTTTGCATCAAGTCATGTAGCTTGCGGTTCACCCGACTGAGATGAACGAAATCATGACAATCCAGGGTGAATGCCACTTGATAGAAAACATCGTAAGGAATACAGTCCAAATTTCTGGCCATATTTGCCACGACCGAGGAAGGAAATATCGAGTGTCCAAAGCATCTGAAGATGGAATGGGAAATCGTACGAAGTGACTGGGGTTATATAAAGGTTGACATGCCGCGTTCTCCTAGGAACTTGTTGGCGAATGACGGCTACTAACGAGTCAATTGTTCCTGCACGCGTGGAGATTGCCAAGGAAAGATGGGGAATCCATGAAGACGATAGAACACAGCACGCTGTGAGAGCATGCTTTTTATTTAGTTGTGGGAGGAATGCGGCTCTACAACCTTCCTGTCGAGCCAGATTCAAACCCAAAACGGATGGTAGAGCCTCACTCCAGACGATTTGGCCTCGTAGGCAGCGCCTATTGATCCAAAATTCAACGGCTAATCCCGCCACATGAGCCCAATGAAGGCTCGCGCGTCACTCGGATGATGAAAGACGGAGATCGTCGGTACATTTTACTCCGTAGGGGGTTTATTTCCGTGTACGGAGTACTCCGTACAGAGCCCAAGAGCCGCAATAGCGGAGTTCAATTGGGGAAGTGTCGGGTCCCACTGGCAACAGTTAGTTTGGAAGTTGATCGATTCGTACTCCGTACTCCGTAGTCAATCTCGGTTTCTTTCTTTCTCGATGCCGAATCATTTGCTTTTTTACCGCTTGTGACGCGGTTTGTGCCACCGAAAGATATACTAAAAATAAAATTGGGAAAGGAACGAGTTGAAGTTGATCAGTGAGGAGGAAGAAATTTCTTGAATTGTTCGCCATCCCACTACTTAGTTACGGTATCTGTATGTATGTATTAGTACCTTTGCTCACCGACTCCAATTGTTGGCAGTGGCGGCTCTTTCCCGTCCCGACTTTCCCTTGGAGTTCCCGATCGATAGTGAGGTCTGGACTACGGAGTACTGTACTAGTAGATCGTACTAGAGAGACAGACAGAGCCTCTCGGATTCTTTACTGTTACATGATTTGTTGGAAATGCAAGAGTACGACACCACATCTAATTTCAAAGGTGATGCAGCTAACAACTTGAAATGCTTACAGAGAAACACTCCTCATTTCATTTATTTACTATTTCAACATAAATGAAGTGAACAAGAATATTTTCTTTTTTTTTCTTTCCTTTTTTTTTAAAAAAAAAATTTACATAACTAAATTAATTAACATAAAGACAAACCAAAAAAGTAAAATTATACCAGGATGAATAATTGTAATGCTATCAATCATATCACCTCCTCAATCAATTTGGTCTGTGTGCTCTCACAGCATCACACCCTAAAAACATTTCACCCCCGCAGCACTTGAAATGGATGAAGGAAGAGATAATAAAAACTACCAATGACTCGATGAAAAAATGGCGGCCTTCGGGAGAATTTGGCGAAGATCGCACAATAATGCTATAAAAAAACCCCCATGTGCGCCGGAACTGCGCCTTGCACTGCCACACTGCGAATGAGGATCCCTTACGAGGCCCAACGTCCAGATCACCACTCGCTAGCCTGAACAAGCAGAAGAGAACCTGTCAAACTACAGGAAAGTGCCCATGTTTCCAAGGATCTGATGCCGGGAAGGGAGATTCTCACGCTGATGGGACGCTTCTCGCGTGACTGTGAGCCTCGTTGCTGCGTGAGGTCGGATGTAAGGTGGCCGAGTGTGTCTCTGTTCATGCCGAGTCTCCTGCCAATCAGCAAAGACCCGGTCGAGATAGTAAGGCATAAGCACAGTTACTCCTGCGCTATGGGGGATATTAACAAGTCCCAATTGAGTCCCTCATCGCGTTGTACACTCCATCTCACCCCATGAGATGCGAATCATGCAATGACAACCTTCCGCGAGGATGAGCTGGCGAGCTTGCAATGGGGGTCGATAGATGTGTCTGGGTTTGTATCCATGTATCATTCAAGGCTGCGGAAGCCAGAATCCTTGTTGTCTCACGTTCTCGCCGGCCGGTTTTGTTTGCTAGTAGGCTTGTAGATGCCAACTGCCCGATAGCAGAGGGCTAGAGGCTTTTTTATATGATATATCTGTACATCGTATGGACGATTGAGTTTCCCCTGGAAGCCTCGACCGTGCGGATGAGGCTGTTCTTTGGGTGGACCTGCGGAGGAGGCAGTACTTTAGTATCAGAGGCACAGCGTGGCTCGGCAGGGATGTATTATGAATTTGTGTCAGCGCTCGTGTCCGTTCGGATATTACTGCCGCCCCTATCGGTTGATTTCTATGTCGGGTCTCACTACTCATGGTGTACATTTAGTACTATGGACGTGGACCGAGTCAATTGGTGCCATGCACCAGTCAGACTCGTCTTCTCTCGTCGAGGAGGCAACGGCTCACCGAATGCGTTCACAGCCGATAGATATTACTTATGATCATTCTTGGCGTACGGAGTACGGAGTACACTGAGGCATATCGTGAGTGGGGCTACGGAGTACATCGCCCTGAACTTCAATGTCGAAGAGAATGCCCGTTTTGACTTCAGTTCCAGTGATTTCGGTGTTTCGTGGCTGGTCATGTGAACTGCCGCCCATGACGTGCAACCATTACCAAAACTAGGTCGATATTAACTTGCTGTAATTTCTTCCGGTCTTAATTCCCAAGTATTATACTCCGTTTAGCTAAGATTTCGAGGCCTCGTGACCTGGGCTGCGCCCACGATCTGCAGGCCAAAACCAATCCAGTTATGCTGGTGCCTGGCGAACATTCTGGAACATTGCCCCGTTAGGTCAATGGGAATCCACCATGGCGCGTCCCATGGAACCCCTCATGCTGTAGGGCTGTCCATTAAAATTAAGTCATTGGACGTCTGGAACAAAAGGAAGAGTTCTACGCAGTACGTATGAGAATCATCATATTCTAGCATCGAATGCTATTTGCCGAGTTTTCCGTCATCCTCCGAAGGCTGGGGTAAAGACCGATGACCTTCCAATCGTTTTGTCGTTCATCATGGATGTAGTCATCGATTACTCATGGTAGGTCATATCATCCAGTAATAATGTGTACTTTGTAGAACATACGGAGTAATTGTTGAACCCGTCCACGGGTCTTTCGCATATTACTGTATCTGCTAGTCGTACGGAGTAGGTACAGTACTCCGTACGAGTACTCCGTATTCGTCTGACGAACCCCTCCTCCAGTGACCGCCGCCCTATGCCTCGTGCCAGATCCACTCCAGGCCATTGGGCCAATCAGGGGCCTACCGGAATGCGATTTAGTACTAGGTAGAGTAGGACTAGCCCTATTCATGGATCAGGCTGACAGCAGGACTGATCACAGGTTAAATCTCTCTTTCTTTTCCTTGCTTGCTTTCTTTCTTTCTCTTCTTCCTCATCCTCTTCCTCCCTGGTCATCTTCCACTCTCTTCCACTTTTCAGAAGATAAGCTTACTTTTCTTCATCTCGTGGATGGAGGGGGTTCGTTCGTGTTTATCTACTAGTGACTTGACCTGGCAGGGAAATCTACCTACTAGTCTACTAGGTACTATCTCCTAGTAATTGACCACTGATCGTTGTTCACTCTCCCAAAGAACATCTCCATCATCGTCACTTTTCAATCCTAACTGATGTACTACCCAAATTACAATTACCCCCCTCCGCAGTCGGGGTGGTCGGGTGCTTCATACTACCCGCCTCAGCAGCAATGGTCACCACCACCGCAGCAGCCTTACTAGTAACAGATCCCATTCATCCCTCTCCTATGCTAGGTAGGACCTCGTTAGGGCTAATTAATCGATTCGCAGCTCTAATCCATACCCTCCAACCCCACAACCGCCCGATTCATATTCCCCACATTATCCACCTCCTATCCCTTATGGCCATCATACTCCAACGCCACCCCCATCCTCCGGCTCACAAAATCGCTCCTATCACAGTAAGCAGAATGCACTTCGACCCTGTCGGCTGACCAATGCAACTAACCATCCTAGATCACTCGCCGTCATGGGGCCAGATGCCCCCACGCCCTCCAATGGAGGCGCAGCAATTCGGCAATGGAGCCCCATCGAATTATCGTTTCCAGTATTCTGCGTGTACGGGACGGCGGAAGGCCTTATTGATTGGGATTAACTACATCGGGCAACCGAACGCGCTCCGGGGCTGTATTAACGATGTGACAAACATGTCGACCTTCCTATACGAGAAGCACGGGTACCGGAGAGAAGACATGGTCATCTTGACCGACGATCAACAGAACCCGATGAGCGTTCCGAATAAAGCCAATATTATTCGAGCGATGCAATGGCTGGTCCGTGAGGCCCAGCCGAACGATTCGCTTTTCATTCATTTTTCAGGTAAAGATCACTGTCTAAGCGAACCGGAGTGCGTTAGCTGACGGATCTAGGGCATGGTGGTCGAACTCCGGATCTCGATGGAGACGAAGAAGATGGTGAGTTTTTTCTTCCACCCTCCTTTCAAACCGTCGCATCCAGAGCAGCGCTGACGATCACCAGGATACGACGACGTCATCTATCCAGTGGACTACCGTGTCGCAGGCCATATTGTAGATGATGACATGCACGATATCATGTATGTGTGTTTCCTCAATTGCTTCTGATCTCCTTGCTAACAGACAATGCAAGGGTGCGCCCGCTACAACCGGGGGTTCGTCTGACCGCTATCTTCGACTCCTGCCACTCGGGTACTGCGCTTGACCTCCCTTATGTATACTCCACCCAGGTATGTTTCTCTAGTACGGGGAGCTTTCATCATGCTGATTGATGTAGGGTATTTTGAAAGAACCCAATCTCGCCAAAGAAGCTGCGATGGATCTGTTCAGCGCTATAACGTCGTACGGGAAAGGCGACTTGGCTAGTGTGGCGCAAACCGCCATTGGCTTCTTCAAGAAGGCTGCCCTCGGCGAATCTGCGCGAGAGCGAACTGTCCGAACCAAAACATCCCCGGCAGATGTTATCATGTTTTCGGGCTCCAAGGATACCCAAACTTCGTAGGTCCTCATGCGCGTCGTCATCGTTCGCAGCTAACAGAGTTATAGCGCAGATACCTTCCAGGATGGAGAGGCGCGAGGTGCATTGAGTTGGGCTTTCATCAAGACATTGCAGCAACGTCCAAACCAAAGCTATCTACAACTGTTGAATTCGATCCGGTCTGAATTAGAAGGCAGATACAGTCAGAAGCCGCAGCTGAGCTGCAGCCACCCTCTAGGTGAGTTTCATAACATTCTTTTTATGTGGTCACTGCTAATAACTTTAGACTCCAATCTGCTTTTCGTGATGTGATATGTATTGTATGAGACATGATTTATGTATATTGATGGCTGGATTAACTGGCGTTTGTTTGTTTACACGACTGCATGACATGATGGCCATTGCATTCCATGAGCTTCCGTTGAGTTTGAAGTTCCATCTAGTGCAGTTTTTCCATACCTCTTTTATTTTATTTATTTTTTTTCCAAATTTCTCTTTCCTTTTGGCAGACAGTTGCACTGCAGTATTGTTTATGATATTCCAGTGAGCCAAGATGCAGGGTAGATTCATATTCACCAGGATAGCCTGCCATTCATTCTCAGTAATTTGGGAATACAATGTATTCTTGTGTGCCTGGCTGGAATGAATGATTGTAATGAATAATCAATCCAACAGTTAATATACACATCCTAGAATTCCTACATACGCTGCCCCTTCCTCTTCCCAAAGCAACCTTTCCCCTTTAGACATCACAGCAACAGACTACCCAGTTTCGAAGTCTCAAAGCGACTACGACATGCAGTCGATAATTTCCTTCGGTGGAGGAACTCAGTTGAGCTCCGAAGACCTGCATTGGTTGGGAGTTACCACAGATGACAGGGAGCTGAATGATGACAGTCAGGCCTGCGTGGTGCTGCTGCTAGGTTTGCACAGTCACTGTCTGACACCATCCTGGATGAATACTGGTTGCTGGGGGAGAAGTTGAAGAACCGATTTTCTCAAGCTGAACTGGAGAACCGAATAGAAGATATTATAACTACTAATTTTGTCTAAAATATCTCAAAGAACCATGATCCTACAGGAGAATTGGGACCAAGACCTCACAACAATATCAATGCATTGCAGAAATACCGTCGAGACGCTAAACCCTGTGTCCCTAGCGGACGGTATACTTCGCCTACTACCGTGAGATGCCGGGTTTGTTACTTGGTCCGTGGCATTAAAAAACATTTTTCACTAACATAGAAACAGTAACGGGGGAGGATATAGCTGAAGAAGAGGAGACCTGTTGGACAGAGTTTTTTATGAACTCCTTTCGTCCTAACTGTCTGAACACTTTGGCAACTTTGTGATGCCTGTTTATATCCTTTCTGGGTTCACTCAAAGCCACTGATCAAAACGCTAGCTGAGTTCGTGGTCTGTCTGCTGGTTGCCCCCCTACGACGTGCTGGATTAAGGAAGTAGTAGATCCCCATAAACATGGACATGGACACCGCAATCGAGATCGTTCCCGATCCCGAGGAAGAGATGGACTCCGTCGTGACAACCATGCTGACGATTCCCAAAAGAAATACGATCGCCCGTTCCAGATCAACCGTACCCGTGGCTGGCAAAGACATCCTTTTCAAAGACAATTTTGTTCCTCACATGAACACACGTCAGCCCTGGAACCGAGACCAGAATGGCCAATGGCATCAAGGACAGTATATCCAGCAATACAACCCCGTCATGATACCCGCAAAGATCAAAACAACAACCGTGGCAGACAGCAACGTGCGTAGTGCATCGTCAAGGAAACCCGCAAGCGCATCGCCCAAAGAACAATACTGGCCCATACATATCGAAGTCGAGCCAGCCCGACAATAAATTGTGGGTATATAGAAGCGCTATGCGACATGCCCCATTGGGGAGATACAGAGCTCCCCACTGATTGACGTGCTGATACCGTCTATGGGCTATTAACCAGGGGGTTGCTCCTCATCGACGTGTTAGTGGGGAGGTTATGCCTCACCGTGGATAGTGTGCCTGATACAGAAACCAGTCAACTAAACGTTGCCCTACAAAGGCGCTGGAACCATGAAGGCTGACCCAGAAAATAACGAAGAGGGAGGCAGACGATCAGGAGCAAAAAGAATGAGGAGTCCATGCTCACATTGAAGGGCAGGGAAGCTTAAAATTTTAACAACTATTAATCTACTCGACTAAACTGAGGCCAGCTGACGTTTAGTCTGCCTTGACTAAATATTATGCCTCTCCCAACAACATCCATAGATACGCTAAATACCGACAGGTCGTCAAAGTCGTCAAATAAAGTTAACAGGTTCAAAATAATTCCCAGAAGGGCTCAACAAGCAATTTCAATTAGTTGGCAATATTAATATAACGCAGTTGTTTAACAAAATAGTGGGCATTTTGATATTGGTGCAATTCACCCTGAAACGAGTGCAAACATATGATTACCGCAGCGCTGTCGGATCCATGATCATGTCAGCATACAGCAACATTCAAACCCAAGAGTAAATGCATACCTGTCTGGGTTGTCAAGACGTGAACCAAAGGCATCGGTCAGAAAGGGAAAGCAATACCGGTTAGTTGATAATTTCGAGGGACTTCTGACAATATTATCGGAATAAGAGACGAGTTGAGTCGTATGCTCATCGATATCAATCAGTAGCGGTTGCCGAAGAGACACCGAAGCGTGAATTGATTCCGACGAAGGAAGTTAAAATGAATGTCAGCGCCTGTCCGAGCCATTGGAGGCGGTGATAGACTGTCAGTGTTAAAGCTCCTTGATACTGCTATCGAGAGAGCAAATTCTCTAAAAGAGAAGACTTGCTGGAACAGGATGAATGCCGGCTGTCCATCAGAACAGAAATCCAGCCACCAGGCAGCTCAGAGCTCTTTATTCTCTGGACATGTTCCCGAACTGGATTCTCCTGCACTGAGTGTGAACGGCATCCCTGGGGCCGGTATGCCAATGTCCGTACATCCGCAGACGATATCAAAGTAGTTTACCTCAGCGGCTTGCCAAAGCTTGTACTATTTGTCCACATTGTTTAGTACCGTGGTCTATGAAGGGGACTTGAGGAAATTGTGAAGCATAGCTGCTCCATTTATAAAGGATCGCTTATTCGAACGCATTGCTAGTCTTCGAAGCCACAATCTATCCCGCTTTAATGACTTATCAATACCCGTATACCACCGAAAGGCTGAGCAAGGACAGTCCCTTTGGAATTTCTGCTGCGTTGCTTTCGTTCAACTCACGTTCTCTATCCGCAGAGCTACTGGTGTCTTCATTACCTACCGTTTAAAAGATCCGTACTCCAACGAACCCTTCAGTATTACTTGCGCTTTCGATAGCGTTTTCTCTGTCCTGTGCAAGCTATGCGCAGCTAGAAACAACATGTGCGAAGCAGTAGCTATGCCCCTGGGTATCTCTATGGATAGAGGACGTGAGCTAAACGAAAGCGACGCAGCAGAAAATCCTCCTATTGTCATTCGCAATAGCAGAATGGAGTTCTGGATAACCTGGTTATTGAAGGGCTTGAAGAACTGTCTAATTAGTTTGCAAAGGGGATCATTGCTTTCTGGGGTCCTTTCAATGACCAGTCCTGCTGGTTTACTTAAAGGCAGATCGGTGCGTTAATGACGGCAAAGGAAAGGGATCCTTGAATGCATTGTCAGTTCACATCAACGAGTTCCATCAGAACCAAGTCAGTTTGGCAGAGAATGTGGTGACTCAAGGATAGTTTTGGTATAGCGAAAGGGATGAAGAAACCGCCCAACGCGGTTGGTAGAAGCACCGGAAACACATTTGATTTAGCAGCCACTGCTTAACCCAAGCAGAGCGATTATCTGGTGCTAGGGAAATGAGGCAACAAAGCCATGACTTTCTACGTCGCCCATTGTTGTCGATTTGACGTACTCTCAATTCATTGCATACTCTATGATAACGTTGCTATGTATAAGATTAGACGAGTACTATGAGAATGGAACCATCCTACAGCGATAGGACATATTATGTAGTATCATCTTCCTTTAGCACGTAGATCATCAGTTCGTTGAACCAGTCAGGACTCAGACCACTTGGCAGACCCACCGTGGAGAAATTCATTGTGGATCCTGGATAAAGGCTTCATGCCGTGATCAGAGATTTTTAAAACTAGGCAAACTTTTCCAACACCGTGGATGAGAGAGTACTAGTACTAATATATAAATCACTACATTCGCGATAAATAAAATGAACCCACTACGCTACCTGGCGTCCCCTCGCCCGTTCGCAGAAATATCCACCTCCACAAACAAAGAGATCAAAGAACGACTCAACTATGTGAGCTCCATGAGAATCATCCCTCATTTCAAGATATCCGAAGCAGAAGAGCAAGCTCTCCTCTCCTACCAGGACGCATGCAGCACATTAACCGAGGACTCGCCCACGAAACAAGAGAGCGAGACTGCCAAAGCATGCATCCAGGAATACGAACAATCGCTGGAACGCAACAACACGCCCGCCAACCTGTCGTTTGATCTCGCGACGAAAACCAAACTGGGCGAAGAGCTCGACAACTTGTGGAATATGTGGATCTTCACGAGCTACGAGAAGTATCTGCCCGAGGACATCATCGAGGAAGCGAGACGCCACCCCTCGGCGCAAGTGTCTGATCCCTGGCACAGGGCGTTCTGGAGACTTTTCCAGGGACGATTGGAGGCGGAGACGGAATCGTTTGAGAAAGTTGTGACCGGGCAGAATTGTCATAATGAGTGTCCGACGTTTCTTTTGCTGGCGTTGCTGTGTGAGCGTCATACGCTTGATTGGGATGAGACGGTGCTGTTGATCAGGGCTTGCGCGGGTGCCGGCGACGAGGTCGTTGTTCCTGGGACGGATCTGGTGGAGTTTTTTAAGAAGCGCGATTTGTCTGGTCTTGCGACGCGATTGGATCGCGATGAGGCGAGTATCTCGCTTTCCTCTGAGTATGTTATGGGGGTTGGATCGCTGGTTCTGGCGTTCTATGCTAGTCATCTTCCGGAGTTTTTGTTCGACAGGGAGGAGGTGGACCCGGTGGACTGGGTGGCGAAGGAGCCTCTGCTGCTGCTGTGTGATTTGGAACAGGGACAGGAGCAGGCGTTCCGGTTTATGATGCAGGAGATGTTTGAGCGAATGGCGAATGACGAGTCGGATCATGAGGATATCTACGATGATTGGGACAATGACGATGAATTCGATGAAGGCGCTGCGAGCGATGAGTCGGAAGACTATTGATTGTATTGGGAACGCAGTGAGAGAACCATGAGTATGTAATACATACTGTTCAGCCTACGAATTTGATGCAGCAGGACAGGTGATGACAGCTACCACTGTCTTTCATTCGAAACTAATTCACTACCATTCTGAACCAACAATCCTCTCGGTATGACCAAGAAGAGACCAGACAGTAACCTTGTACACTCCTATCTCAACATGATCATGTCATCCAACCAATAGCCTCATCCTAGACCACCCAACACTTGCAATCGCGCTTGGGATGGACGCAATTGCAAGTATACGAAGCCAGGTCCTCGCCATCCTCGCGAAAGTTGTTGCATGTACATTTCTTATTTCTACTGCAGATGCCATAGCAGTACCTCGGGCCTCCCTAACAGCCGGGTCAGTTAGTAAACTCGTACCTAGATTTCCGCATGGATAAGCCAGGGAGTCAAACATACAAGAGGCTCGGGTTCCGGAACGGGAGAGCTTTCGATGCCACCCTCGTAGTCTTCGGCGGGAGCAGGGGTATCATCGTTGGGCTCGGGAAGAGCCATAACGGCTTGGGTGGAGAAGATGAACATGGCGAGGAAAGTGAGGAGCATCTTGAAGGTAGTCATTTTGACTGCAAAGGGAGTCTTTTCAAGTTAATTTAGATCTTGTGATGTTTCGAACAAGGAAGCTTTGGTCAATGCAATGTTTGGCGAGTGGGTGATCTAGGATGCCAGTGTATATATAGGTCATAAGATGGGGGTGATGGAGTCATGATATTTCACCAAAGAGTTGGATTGGGGCTGTACTGCCGTCTCAATTTGAATCAAATGCAATTTTAAGATGCTCTAGAATCTACTTTCACAAAAGCTTTCAGTCACAGAGTAGTCCAGAGAGAGAAAGATTGACGATGTCAGGAATAAACAGCCTAGGATCTAGTATGATGGCCACTGGTGAACAACATACGAGAGTACGAATGGAATGAAGGAATGTCATTTTGCAATCTAATTAACATCTTTCATAGTTGTAATGGTATGTGTGGGATCGTAGTGACAGCTCCATTATTCGAAGATTGGGAAACTTTCAATAACGCAACGACTCGAGTGCACAAGAACATGTCACAATCAGTGATAACCGACCCTCGTATTGTATGTATATGGTCATTCCCCCTGTTGATCCTATTCTAAATTCAAGGGCCTATATTGAAGCGAATAGGCACTCTCTAGGCCAATTCAATGTAGAAGCCATCCCTCATTCATACCCGCGAGGTGGCACCACCTACTACAACGCTGCTGCTAGTTTCTACTCAATGTACTGCTATATGGGCTTTCACCCAGGGTAGGAGTCAAGGTCATGTTGAATCCATTCTAGCTTTGACGTGATATCGATTCAAAAACTTGCCATTCTCCCGTGAATGCGGCCAAGTTCAACATATGGATTCTATTATTGCCGCCTCGGCTGTCTTCGGTGCCTAATTGTCGACTGTCAACCAAAGTGAAAAGTAAACTCACTCCTCAGCGATATGGTGACTAGAAACCTAAGGTGAAAAGCATACATATTGACTCATGGGGGCCTGACGAACGTGAATTACTGTAGCCTTCTGAAGGGAATTACAATTGAGCTGGTTAGACAGAATAATTTCTATTAGCCTTGAATCAATCGGTTGATAACGCTTCCTCCCGCCTGGGTACTAGCCGGTAGTACTAGGTACAGCATATATGAACGAGATCAAGAGAAAAACCGTAGCTCGCCACAGTTAACAAGGCGCAAACGCGCTCCTCTATCGTCTTGCATGAACAGAAGACCAAGCTTCCGAAGATAATCACAGATGAGCCAAGACCGCCTCGGCACCCGAAACCTACACATCCCCATTAGCACTCAACGACTCACAAGTATGTTAAGAAGGAACACACCTCAACAGCACCCTTCTTGGTCTCGATCTGCGCATAAGTCACCTTCCCATGATCAATGACGATTGCATAGCGACCAGTGCGACCGCCGCTGGCCCAGCCGAGACTGTCGGAGAATTTGGCGTCGGGGTCGGAAAGGAACAGCTGTAAGAATTAGCATCCGGAATCCCACGGTGCATTTGTAGATTGTTATGACAAAACACATACAAAATCATCGCCGGTCACCTTGTTGGCCTTTCCCCAAGCGCTCATGACGAAGGGGTCATTGGATGCGAGGACGGCAACGACCTGGACACCCTTTTCCTTCAGCTGGGGCAGGTTCTTGATATAGCCGGGTACGTGGTTGACGGAACAGGTGGGGGTGAAGGCGCCTTCGAATTGTAATGTATCTTAGTTCCCGTGTATAATTATTGATGATGACGAGGGAAGGATGATAGTACTGACCAGGGACTGAGAACAGGACCACCTTCTTATCGGCCCATTCTTTGGAGGCGTTGTAAGGGACGGGAATACCGCAGGAGGTGATGTCGCCCTTCTCTTCGGTCCAGGGGATGTGTCTGATAGTAACAGTTAGTGGGTAACTCAAATGAAGAATATAGAGAGTTACAGACTGAAAGATAACGTCGTTGGGGAAGGAATCTCCGGGTTTGAGAGCCATGGTGATGGATGATATGTGAGTGGTGGTGGTGGTGGTGGTGGTGGTGGTGATGGTGGGGTTGAAGAGGGTTGTTGTTGATGGTTGGATTTAATTTATAGATGTGGGGTAGAGAATTAATCCATTAAATAACAACTATGCATGTAGTACGGACTTACTTGAAAGTATCAAAAAGCAACCGGAGTTCTCCGATGTAATATAAATTCAAATATCAATTGCAATATACAACTCAGAAGGACTCATTCATTTCCATTAACATTATACATGCATCTTCATTCTACCCATCTTGGTCTATAATGCTCGCCAAAATTGATGTGGCAGTGTCACTTCCACTCCCAATTTCTTCGCCGTGAGAATGACCCATTCAGGCTCTCTCAGGAATTGACGCGCTAAAAGAACAACATCGGCTTTGGGCTCAGAGCCCGTCACAATGGCCTCAGCCTGCTGCGCCTCATCAGCACCCTGAACGATGCCCCGCGCCTGTTCCGCCTCGGTGATCAATCCCACACCTCCCACAAGGGTCGATGCGCCGGCCTTATGGATCGCTTTTCTTAGCTCTCCGGCCAAATCGACCTGGTAGCCAGGGCCCCGCTTGATCTTCTGGTCCTTGTGGATACCACCCGAGCTGACGTCCACCAAATCAATGCCCAATTCCGGCAGGATCTCGACCAACCGCAAGGAGCTCTCGAGATCCCAACTGCCCGACTCAGCAGCCACCGGCTGACCCTCAAGCCAATCCGTGACACTGATGCGAAGGAACAACGGCATACCTTCCGGAATGACCGCACGCACGGCGGTCGCAACCTCGCGGACAATCCGGACACGGTTCTCGAAGCTACCGCCGTACTCGTCGGTACGTTTGTTGGTCACAGGGCTCAGGAACTGATTCAACAAATATCCATGAGCTCCATGGAGCTCGATGACATCGACCCCAGCCTTCACGGCCAGGGCGGCACTCTTCGCGAAAGCTTGAACCAGCTCCTTGATCTCCGTTGTGCTCAATGCCCGCGGTGCCCAGTACCGGGGGGCGGTATCCCAGATCTGTTCTTCCCCACCACAAGGACCGACCACGTCCGTCGGCCATCCGAAGACGCTTTCGTCCGCCCCAAGACTATGCTGTCCGGCTTGTGCCGCTATCCATGGCGGTAACACGCTGCCCTTGCGACCGGCGTGGGCCAATTGAACGGCGACCTTGGCGCCCTGGCTATGGGCGAACTGGACGAGGCGTTGGAGACCTTTGAACTGTTCCGAATCGGTCCCTTCTTGCCAGAGACCGAGGTCGTGGGGCGAGAGACGTCCGTTGGGCTGGACAGCCTGCGCCTCGATGAAGACCAAGCCTGCGCCTTTCAACGCGAATTGGCCCAGGTGTGCGATGTGGTAGTCGGTGATGGCGCCGATGAAAGGGGAGGCGGGGTTCGGCTCGGCGGAGTACATGCACATCGGCGAGACGATGATGCGGTTCTTCAGAGTCACATTGCGGATCTGTAAGGGCTTGAAGAGGGTGGGAGTGCTGGGATCGTCGGGGTTGACCGCGGCGCCAGCATTATTGGCCGGGGTAAAGTAGGGGGTGTTCTCAGCTTTGACCACTGCGGGGGATGTATAAATGGACCCCATTCTGATTATCTTGCTGTGTGATGGTAAGGCCGAGAATGGAATCGTATCTTTTGCGGGAGAGGGGCCATTGTGAGTGCGTCGTGGGTGATTTATATCTTGTCAAAAATATGAATTCTCCCATCACGTAACTTTTGTTTGATGCCAGAAAATGAGGGCTGACAAATGCTCAGATTAGGGGCTGACCCTTAGTAATGCCACTTTGGCGTGGTCCTATTGGCTGGCTCTCGGGAATACCCTCTTGCTATTGGCTGGCGGTCATACGGTACCCGTGGACACTATCCCAAATATAGAGATTAAAATCTCACGTAATGATTGCCCTACTTTCGATAATCGTGATTGAAATTGATTATAAATGAGACAACAGGTGATGGGGACAGAAGAACCAACGAGAAAGCTTGTAGTAAATTACCCATCCTTCATACTTTGAAGCATCAAGTCTAAACACGATGACCCCTCGCCTCCCCGTATGTCCTCGTCTTCCGATCAAAATTAACCCGCAAAACCCACCACAGCAACGAAGCAACAATTCCCAGCAGAAACTCATATGCTGTCCAAAACCGCGGACTTGGTCCCCGCATATTATTCATCAACAGCTCCGTCTGAAAGTCGACCGAGATGTACGTCTTCCCCATCTCCAGGCCACGGATTATCTTCCTCGCTACCTGGCTGGCCCCGGGCATCTTGCGTTCCAATTCCGGTTGGGACATATTGGTCCCCTCGATAACTTTGGTAAGCTCAGGCTTTTGCTTCTGTTCCGGAAAGAAAGACTCGGAGAGGAAGGTTCCTGGGAAACAACAGTGGACTTTATATGCCCCGTATCCGTACAGAAGGAGTTCTTGGCGGAGAGTATCGGCTAGCGCACGAATAGCTACTTTGGTAGGCGTGTAGGCTATGTAACCTGGTAGACCGAGGAAAGCGATGGTCGAGGATGTAAGGATGATATGTCTGGGAGATGGGGTCTGTGGGGCGACAAGCCATAATCTCAGACAGCATTGGACGATGAATATACTGGTGTAGTAGTGTGATTCCATGCACGACGTAATGGCGTCCGGAGGGATATCAGCGAGAAAGCCAAGCTTGTGGGGAGCTCCTCCAGCTGTGCAGACCAGGATGTCAGGAGTGTGGTAGTGACTGAGGGCTCGGGTTATCTGCGAAGTCAGTGATCTGTGGACTGAGAAACTAGACAAAGAAGGTATACATCATCGGGTCTGGTCAAGTCGACGGATCGTGTATCGACGACTTGCCTCGAGGAAACACATGCGGCCTCGACTTCACGTTGCGTAGTTTGCAGCGTACTTTGCGTTCGGGCGAGAATGAGTAGATTGGCTCCTGTTTTTTGTTTTTTCCGTAGGCTTCATGTAAGTCTCCAGCAGAGAGCTATTTTTGATATGGATGGTCAATGGTTGAGAGACGGATCATACCCTTTGCTGCGAGTTCCAGAGCCATCGCTTTTCCTAATCCTCTCGACCCCCCAGCAACCACCACGAACTGGTGCCTGTTAGCGCAAGTGGATGATGGGATGGTGGATGAAAGACCTTGCCGTTCACATCAAATTTATTTCCAAACATCATTAATATTTATGTATTATTATAATGTCATGTAAGCGGCACCATTGAGGAAATAATAATGACCAGAGATGAAACATGCAGGTACGGAATAAAGGCATTTAAAACATTTCTCTGTTTTGGTGGTGAACATGCAAAGTATGCAAGGGGCAGGAATTCGGCGGGCCTGACCAGGGGCAGTGTTTACAGAAGACAACCATATATCAATGAATTGAAAAGGACAATTTGAAAACAATCCCCTTTGCACATCTGGATATAATTTGATTGATCTCTGTAATGAAGTCTTGGTATGTCCCATTAGCAGCGCACATGACCAGCATAAATCTTCCAGGTCAAGACATAGTGAAAACAGCATCAACGACAAAATCTACCCAAGTCTAAATCTTTGGAATGTGCAAAGACCCTTCCTTCGGCGCGTTGAGCGCGTCTCCAAATTCTTATTCACTGTCCTTCTCTTTGACCTGTGAGCGGAGCAGGATCCACAAAGTCCTGAAGTTAAAAGGTACATCTTCAAATCCAAATGAAACCTTTCATACGTGCAGCCAGATGGGAATTTCCACCCAGGTAGTATGTCCGTGTCTAGGGTTGTGTCTGTATCGCCTTGCCTTGATTGTCAGTCATAAAACGCTGATTTTAAAAGAGTCGGTGATAAGTGCCGATGTCGGACCGGAGATATATCCGTCGGTTGAGGTCTCAGCCCAGTATATTCTTTCGCATAGCTTTCCCCAGATGCCCGAAGGAATGGGGAAATTCATCTTTACCCGCGAAACTGATCGAAGTCGGGGATTTTACCGGTCTTGTACTCCGTATTATGCCATTGAAATCGCCGAGACCGAGGAGATTATCTTATCTGATCTGATCCGAAAATCCGCCGGGCGCTTGTTTGGTTTATCTTTTGGGAATCAGTCAGGACGTGGTTCGTATAGGTCTTGTACTCCGTAACCTCGCATGAAATCAGTTGATTGTGGCGAAATTCCTTCAAGAAATTACGTCAATATTGCAATGTTAACGCTCAGTTCCGAGGAAAGATGCAGCTCAGGGATGTGGACTGTGCCTGTGGTTGCGTTTCTCAAGGCCATGGAGCAGTTCACCGAGCGCTTCCCGATTAACTTTGACCATTACCCGGGAATTGTCGAGATGTCATTTATTTTTAGACCCCGGCGCTTAATAGTATATACTACTAATCTCCAGAAGTTAAACCGGAGGGTAGAAGTACGGGCTCATCGATGATCTTTTACGGACTACCGCCAACTTGAAAATCATGAAACATATTTCTAGAGTCGGTGAAATGATCCCTGTATGTCTATCAATTTGCCAGTGAAAACAGCCAGCCTTGTGTTGAATTTAACGGTTCAGTTGCTTGCCGACTTTGGCAGATGTCCAACAAGGCCCGGCCCGGCCACTTAAACCAGGTCCATTGGTTCTTGAGGCTTGATCATATGCACCTAGCATCCTACTACCCAATCAATCCTGAGTCTGCCAATAATGTCGCGGCAAGTTGCAAGTGACAATAAGCCCGAGAGTTCGGCCAATAACAGACTCCACGAGGCAGAACTTTGGTAGCCTTGCCCATCTCACAACATGTTGAGCCGTGAAGTCGGACCGCTAGCTTGTCGCTGGCATCCCGCCCTCCATACTATATATACGACAGCATATCCACTCATGATATTCACAATTCTCCGAGATACCACACTGCACCATGTTCTTCAATCGGAACTTCGACGACTTCCATCTCGATATCGTCGGCTTCCTCGCCATCTTAGGCGAGGGCTCCGTGTCGGTGAACTACCAAGTCTCAACACTCTCCTACTTCACTTTTCTTCCGCGCCTCCTGCCTGCACCCCAGGCATTTATGCGACCGTCGCGACCAATCCGCCTTGATGATGTCCCTGGGACTGTGGTGGGCATTAAATCGGGAAATTGCCGAGACCATGTTTACCGAATCCCTCATATCATTCTGCCCGGCGAAAATTCGATGAGGATCAGCTCCGATTACTCAGTCCGTCACTTTCGGATCAGCATGAAAACAGACAACCCCAACGTCCCCCTGATAACAGCCCGGACTTTCGGAGTACTCTCATTGCTCGCCGTCCTCGGCTGCGCTATGGCGATCGCGCTACTGGGCCTCTCCATCCACTTGAATGACGGATGGGCGCTGGTCGCGACCGTTCTCCTCTCCTGTCTTTCCTCCCTCCTCGGAATCATGTGTAAATGGTCCCTGGCTCTTCGAAAACGGGTGACCGGGCCAGACAATATCCCTCGGGGAGACGTAGTAATCAGCTACCCGAACGGCTGCTTTCTCATCGTCGAATGCGACGAAGAGATCGCCCGACCCCTCTTTTTCGCTCCCGAACGATGCGACTACCTCCTCGACGGAACCTGGTACCGGTCGCTCGCCCTCCTCGGAACGATGATGTTGATGTTCGGGGTCATCGCACTCGGAAACTCTGGTCCCCGCATGCAGATCGCCTTCGGCACGGCGTATCTGGTGCTCAATGCTGCATACTGGATCGTTGGCGCCTTGCCGGAGAAGCTCCACTGGGACTACTCGGCGCTGAATATCGAGGAGCTTTCTCCGGTTCTTCCTGAGCCGGAAGTGAAGCGCAGCTTTGGACTCGCGCTATGGATTGCGATTAAATTGACCCGGTCGACGAGGTGGGTGCGGATCGGGGGGGTTGCCCCCGATACTCAGGCTTGGGATGAGTGGTTGAAGAAGGCGAATGATGCGGCGAATCGAAGGGATGGTATGGATCCGGATACATGGGATTATTCGGCGTGCTTGGAAGAGTGTTTGGATTGGTATTCTGATTGCGAGCAGAAATCTGATGTTCGATCGATGATTTGATCAGGTTGTGTGTTCTTTGCTCTTGGATCTGTGGGATTCTGCATACCATGAATGCTTCTGGTTCAGTGGTTTGGCGCTTTCATATATATATTCTTCATTCCTTTCTGATACTCTTTCACTGTAAAACTAAAAAAGCCCTTCTATTAGTGTACCCAACTTGACATTTACAAACTGTTAAATTGCATCATTTTTCATTATTTACCATACGTCATTTTGATTCTGACGTCATATAATCTATGATATCATAACCCAAAGACGGTCACCTGTCAGGAACAAGCCCTATATAAACATGGACAAGAACTAGGTAATCTTCCATTATCTACATATTACATCCAACTACTACTAAAAATGTCTAACAACGGTGCCTCTACTCTCAAGTCCTACGTCGACTCCGCCACTGGCATGGTCCAGAGCGCCATAGGAGCCGTGACCGGCAACCCCTCCACCAAGGTACGGTACACCACATATAACACCCTCCAACACCACTGAAAACATACCCGCTAACAAAACCCAGGCCGAAGGCAAATCTGCACAGGAAAAAGCCGCAGCCGAACACGACGCCAGCCACACCACCGCCAAGCTGGGACCCATCTCGGTGGACCCGGCCACCGGCGCAACAGCCAAGGACCGTGAGCAGCGCGCTACCGGCTCCTGGGATCAGACCGTTGGATCCGCGAAGGAGTCCCTGGGTAACCTAATCGGGAATGAGAATCTGCGCAAGGAGGGGGTGGACCAGAACCTGCGTGGAAAGGGCGCGGAGGCTGAGGGCCAGCTGAAGGATTTCGGGGAGGGCGTTGCGGATCGCGTGCAGGGTGCCGCTGGGAAGGTCGCGGCTGCTGCGACGGGTGATCGTAGTGGGGAGGCTAAGTGGACTCAGATTCATGACGAGGGGAAGGCGAAGCAGAGGGGGGCTGAGGTTGATATGCAGAAGCGTGCTTGAGGTGGGAATGCATGAGTGTCCTGTGTGATGCTGCTTATGATTGAAATGACTGTGCTGGGCTTTATGGAGCTGGATTGAATTGAAATGTATTATACCTGACATGATCATATTGATTTCTGGGGCTTTTGCTTTATGACAGTGGATTTATGCATAGTAGCATTGTTGGCTATGTACATACATACCCTGAGCTTCCACATTGATATAATTTGATGTAAATTACTCTGCATATTATATGCAAGACACTGCCACATGCATTAATACTCATATATAAAGAGTAGTCTAACTTCATATTGTTCATGGTCTAACTTTGTTACCAACAACAGCCATACATATAGAATTAACAGAATGGTTCCCACTTTCACTCATAGGTCCCTAGTAGACATCCTTTCTTTTACCTTTGCTCTTTGTTTCCTAATATCGAATCCAGGCCTAAAGTGGCAAGGTTTATTCATATTATTCAAGCTGCCTGTGGTTCATCACCAAATAAAGCAATGGTTGATAAAAAATACTGGGTAAATTGTCCAAATCAGCCTTTGTCAAAGAAGAACCAAGAAAACAAGGTCTATTCACTTGCACTTACTCCTGCCTATGCTGATAGAACTATCCAACCCTATGTCGATTATGGGACCCGCTATCCAACCAGCTAGGCTCCTGTTACTGTTCAAGAGCTTCACTGCATTATTGGTACAAAGAAATGGGTGCCATTGTTCTGGCTAGCAAATCATTGCTCCTATATCTGCAGCGTGAACTGCTAAGGTATAGTTTGTCTAGTGAAAGGGCTGATGAACTAAGTAGTAAAAAGCAGAAAATAGTCAAACAATGCAAGGATTAGTGAATGAATGTAGCATTTGCCAGAAAAGTTATGAGTCATCAAGCAGACAAGAAAGATATAAATCTGTTGCTCCCCCCTTGTTCTAGCATATCCACTGGTACACCTCGCTCCTCAATCTCCATCTCCTATCTAGAACACTTATAAATAACTCAGTCCGATTCAGTCACTCATATATATTTTCTTTATGGCTCCTCAGCTGCCATAAATTATATAATTATCCACTCCCAAACTCTAACCATGGTCAGTCCTGGATTGCTACCTTGTCTGAAGACACCCTGGCACAGACCATGCAAGAGGTCAATGCCTTTGAAAACCTGGTGAACCACACGGCGAGGATCAAGAACTTCCGGAACAAGATATCAGATAAAATATCGTCCTATCCAGAATGCATTCAAGTTGACCATGACCGAGATAGGGAGGGATGTTTAGATGATCTAGTCAGTTTGGCAGTTCATCAGAGACAGGCCCTTAAAAGGATAGCAACAGGAGCGAGCGAACATGCAACCTCACCTGGCTGCCATCAGACCTAAGACACCGCTGGCACTGCGATAACACCCTGATCAATAGTTTTATAAATGATACCCACCCTTTATCAGAGAATATGTCGATGCCCAGAGTATGCCGAGACAATGTTCACGAAACCTGTGCAGCAGTCAAAAGTCTGAGACCAAGCCATGCTGCTTCATATGCCCTGATGGCCAATGCTCCTGACTGAATCGCAGACAGCTATCCCATATAGGTCTATCGCCGGGTGAAGAAAACCCCCATACAAAAAAGCCGTTACGCTTTTATGTACCATGTATCTCAGAAACTCTCTTTTGAAATCCTATGGCACGGGCATTAGATGACGTGTTCTCATGTAGAACACCAGTCATCAACAAGGGCATCGGTGAAGGGAAGAAATCATAGGAGGGTTTTGGATCGATTGTAGTCACTTTGGAAGCTGCGGAATATCCTGTCACGATTCTGAATGGAACAACTCAACTTGATCAGCAAACTGCGAGAATGATCTCTCTGCTCTGGGTACTACACCAACCTACTCCGGCCAAACACCACCAGCATACCCAATCTGCTACCTATTAGCCAGGAGTATTGAAAAGCTCGATGCGCTATTGGTATGAGACATTCTCCCTGGGACCGGGCCAGAGACTCGCAAGATTATATGATAGATTCAGGAAGAGATTTTATAATGCTCGATATATTGTTATCAAACCGATAGGACTGCTTGTTAGCTTGTTCAACTAGGATACAAGCTGAAGCAGATACGGTCTAAGCACCGCCGAGCTAATGTCTTCGGCAAGGTACCCACGGGTGGCCTCTTCCTGACACAATGTTCGTTCCAATCACGCTGGAAAACTCTTACATTCCGTTCACTGTAGGTGAACCGATCCTCTACTCTAGCCTGGGCGACGATGAATTATGATTTCGATGAATGATTCAAAACCGGGATAGCTGGGTGTTACCTCACTGTCGCGACTTGACCCTATCACGATTCACGCAACAGAAGAATACTGTATAGCTCCTCTATCCTACCCATTCAACGGCCAGAATGTTGTGTTGGAGGTTGCTTTTCTTCACGTCTATGTCTTAAACCTGCTTAAGGAGCTGGTCGATATTAAGGGAGTCACCTCGTCCGACATCGTGATTCTCACACCGTATACTTCCGTCGACCACCTGCTTCCCCGATCGCAACGAGTTCTTGAATCTGTCCCAGACCAATACCCCTTGCTCCGGTTTTGGTCTCATTTTTCAAACGTCTGTCCCAGAGAAGTTATATACCAATCAGAGCACGAGAATTATGGCGGGAAACAAGAGTGAAGATGATTTCTAGGAAGAAGGTGAGATTAGCAGACCTTACAAGGCATTTACAGAATCCTCCTAGCTGACAGGCCTATAGAGAAAGAAGGGAGTGGACAAAGTATGAATCAGACAACCGTGAGACTGGATTTCGGAAAGGGCCGCAAGGGACTCCAAAAGGCATTACAACTTACCAACCCCCAAGAATGGCAAAGTTGGTTATAGTCCTAGCTAGTCAAACCATACTGGATAGAGCTCTGGGACAGACGTTTGAAAATTTCCTGCCATAATTCTCGTGCTCTGATTGGTATATAACTGCTCACTTTCTATTCAGGTATCACAGCTAATACCCGACTTATCTTCTTCTTGTTAATTATTTGGAGTCTATATTATCAAGATATATGATTAGGATAACTATCAAAGAAGAGGTTGAAAATATAAAGAAAGAAAGAAAGAACAAAAGAGCTTCACAGAGATGAACTAAGATTGCCACTTATGATCGTCGATGCCGGAAGTATATGTTGTCTCCAGAGAAGGTCCATAGCCAGCTCCCGGGCCTTGGATTCAACAAGATTGCTGTACGCAAAATAGACACCTTTCAGGGCGGAGAGTCTCCTATCTCGATATTTGACTTCACTATCAGCAATCGAATTGGATTTCTGCGCTCGGCCAATCGCCTGAATGTCGCAATGCGTCGTGGAAAATGTGCCTTCTCCGTATATTATAGACAACCTCCACGGCATGGATTACCCCCTCACACCGCGACACACAGTCGGAGCCATCACGAGAACGTAGTATATCAGTTACTTTACATTGATAGCAATCGAGGTTATTATCTGTATCTTCCTCCCTTCCTCCTTTAGTCATTATCGACGTCCATACCGCAGGAATCCACCACCAACAACAGCTAATCAAGGGGCGATCATGGAATTCGCCCTATTGAGGACTCTGGAGTTCTCTGTAGCTTCACTATGTTGACAAGAGAGTCGAATGAGTCTATGCCAATTCTTGTTGCGACGCTGGATGCATGCTAAAACTTCTGCCTAAATTCCTCTGGGTTCTGCGGAGAGATGCGCACTGTGAAATAGCCCCTTCCAAATTCATTTGCTGTCCGTGGATATACCAGTACAACTTTTCGTCACGGTGCGAGTATGATTCGAAATATCGCGATTTGTCGTGATGATGTGCAGAGTGTTGCTAATAGATGGGTGTCCTTTGTCGATCTGACTTTCCTCGGCGTTGATAAAGAGTGCGTTGCTTGCTTTACCGAACCTGTCTCGGCGATGTTGGCATTTACTGAGAACATGGGAAGCGCAGCTCGACAATAACCGATATAATTTGTGTTGAGGCATGTGAAATTGATGTTGACATTGCTTGTATTGCAAGACCTAGCCTATCTAGAAAGCAGGGTCATTTGACGCCGTTTTGGCAATCTGATCACCGAAGCCCTATAGAGCCCTCCATACTAATTCGGTGATTATATGAGTGCACTTCGGCTTCATGACTCGGAGACGCCGGAATAGGTCAGTACGGGGGCGAAAATTATGGTAACGCGGCTTAGATTACTGATAGGTTCCAACAATTTGGGCTGGAACCTACTCCAAGTTTATGAACAGCTTGTCTTGCTGTCCTCATGTTTAGGGTTTATTTTCTTAACAACAACAACAACAATTCAAGCATCCAACGCACCTACAGTAATAAAGCAACTTAAGGATAGAAACCTGGTGGATATAGAGTGGTACGGAATCCCCACGCCTTGATATTCCAGACGATATTGTATTATAGCAAGGCTCCCTATGGAGCAAGTCCATCGGACCAACCTCCTGGAAGAGCATAGGATGATAATCAAGTCATGGATGCGTCGAATTGCATACTACTTCTACCATGGCTGTGATTCATCCTACAATTTCGGAACATCTTCGCCTGATCTTCTGATTTGGAGAGCTCCTACCATATCTATCAGCCTCCCAATTTCCAACTGATGCAATCATTGCCAGGTATGAGGTCCAGGGAAGTTTTCAATTCTTTCGGTGCCCGAGTTGGACCGAGGTGCATGCTTCGCTGCATCTGTCGCATACTCAAACCACATATAGAGCACCAATAAAGGGAAGAAATCCATTTAACAATTGAGGAAATAATACCGTAGATCCGTGAATAAAACCATGATCTGCGAAGCACAGAAAGGTCATGTCACCCAGACACGCATGAAAAAGCACTCCATTCACTGGGCATACACGCTACTCCGTACACATCCAGAAAACTACACCTCAGATCCATAGCAAAGTAGAGCCTGCGTTAAAGCAGAACCCTGGACGAAACAGGTCACACTGGAAAATGAGAACAGAATCAGATCTTGGTAGTGTATGCTCGGTTGAAATGACGATCAGCAACGATCTCGGGTACAGTCTGGGTTTGAGTCGCATCGTATGCAAGTGAGCTATGGAAATGACGAATATATGGGTATCCTGTCGAGATACAACCCTGACGATGACGTCTTGCGTCTTAGACTAGTGTATTAAGAAGATTAACGGATGAAACGCAATACGCTTGACTGGGTTGCAAGCATGGATTAACAAGCCTTGGGTGGAGATATAGTGGGAAAGATTGATATACTCCTACAGTTTTTGTCTACTTCAAAGCTCACGGTTCTTACCATCATATGAAGCCGGATATTGATTTCGAGTCCGTCGCTTTTGGATCGGCTACTAACCCGTGCTATACTACTCGAATTGCTATCAATTGGGGGTCGTGCTCAATATAGAACGGTTTTCGGTACCGATCAATCTCGATTCTCACCGGTGACATGATATATCTATGCATAATCTCATTTTAACGACGTTTCACGGGGCTTTCTTTAAAGACAAAAAGATCAGGTTAAGGCTCCATCGATGCATCACAAGTAGCATGGTTTGAGGTGAAATGAACCGTTGGAATAGAGGCCCTAGGGCCTGATTGGGCTTTGTTGAAACATAATCGCCGGGCGGACGGGACCTGAGTGATCGCCAGTTGCCGCATTTAGTATGCCCTAATGCAATGCGGGTTCTCCGGGGTCTCCAGTTCTTGTCTCTGAATCCTGACGGAGATTAATGATTGTCGTAGCAAATGAGGGGGAATAACAGCCATTGACCCATACCCACCGATCCAGAAGCAAATTCGCACGGACGGAGAATTGTTTCTGGAGACAACTGGGCCCTGAAAGCAGGCGTAGTTTAATGAAGCCTCCGATGCAGGTAACAAGCAGGCAAACAACACGAAACAACGAGATAGATCAACTCAAAAGCCAATCAATTATCCTCGCAATTAAAGCAGAACCAACACCGTCGAATCAACGTCCAGAATTCGGATTTATTGCGGTCCGTAAATGGATGCACTTTGAAGTAGTCTGGCGTATGCTCCATATGCAGACATTGGTATGATGTCGGCTGGGAAGTTGGAAAGTTATAGATTGATTGTCGGCGGGGCTTTTCTTGTTTCGTAATCAAATCAACTACTAGTATATCCAGCTCTGGGACGAGATATAAGATGCGAAAAACCGCAGTTCTTGGTGATATCTTCCAGACCAACATCCTCTCAAGATCTCACAGATTCCTCAAAGTCACATCCATCCACACCATCACAATGCATTTCTTCAAGTACCTCGTTTTCGCTGCCCCCCTGGCCCTTGCCACCCCCAGTCCCAGCCCGGTGGCATCTCCTGCGCCCCATATCACCGGTGGTCTTTTTTCTGAACTGCCTCTGGTCATCGAAGCACTCCAGCACCTCTTTAACCCCCACACTCTTGAGGACCTCGATACAATTGTCAAGGGTGGAGCTGTCCTCCTCGGCGGAGACGCCCCGAAGAACCTGCAGAAACTGCTTTCCAATCAAAACATCGCGAAACTGCAGCATGTTATTGACAATGCCGAAAGCCTCTTGACCCCCAAGTTCGTGAATGAAACGGCTGTACTCGTTGGCGGCATTGCACCAGTAAGCAGCACCTGATTCCGCTACCATGCATCAATACTAATGTTGTTCGTCAGCTTGTGGATGGTATTTCCAGACTCTTGGATGGACTTCTTCCTCCGATCTAGTGATCGTCTGAAAATGGGGCATTGGATATCTGGATATCTACTTTGCCGACGTATATTTCGGGCTTCAGTGTATTTCTTTCCTAGGCAGCGCGAGAGGTACCTTTGTGGACATCTTGGCTTTCGTTCATTTCTGTATTTTTATTTCTCTGAGGTAGTGTTTTAGATACAGTGCAAAGTCTGGGGTTTGATTCGTTATCCCTGCAGCACTCTGTGTATACTAGAAATGCCCATATAAGTTATTGTCGATACTATTTGCTGGACATGGATTTCTAACGCCAAACAGGCCCCATTATTAATCTGAATGCTACATTTAATGCAGCTGCACCTGCATGTAAAACTTTTCATTTTCGGATAGATCTCATCAATATAAATTATTAAGATAACGTTTCGAATACGCGGCTGATGAACATGGGGGCATGCATACCTAAAACAGGACGAAAAGTACAAAATAGTAGTAACTACACACCTCAGCATTCCACTGTTTCCATAGCTGTTCCAAATAATACCGCAAAGGATATCCTCGCATAGATGTCGGCAGTGCAGGGTACACCGCGACCGAGAATCCCACTATCGTCCGATACAAACCTCGCGTACTGACGGTAGACTTCAGTCCGTAGGCCTCTCGAATGCGCGGTGGCAACATCTCAATCATAAGAACCTGTAAGAACGGCTTCATCACCGACATCCATCGTGGATAATCGCTGCGGTTTAAGAGATCCTAAGCGAACTGGCGAGCATCCGCTGTAACGGCTAACTGCTCAATCTGGTCGTCCCAGTACCGCCAGAATGCCTGTTGGTTCTCGGGCCAGGTACCTGGTGGGAGGCCCATGGAGTACACGAGTGTTGTGAACTCTGCGTAGGCCTCTTCGGCGGTGCGATAGTTGACACGGACGTACACCCACTGGCAGAAATCAGTCGCGGTCGCGTAGAGCGTCGCGCCGACCCAGAGCTGTACTGGTCGGTGGGAGGAGAGGTTCTTGAACCCGCGCAGAGGTGGTTTGCCATGGTTGAGAAGGCCGAGGAGCGTCTTCTTTTCTTGCCGGGTGCCAAACACCAGGCAGGCGATGTAGCCGAGATACGCCTGGAGGACGTCTCCCAGCTCTGCTGCTAGGTGGCACTGTTGCTGTTGCTGGCATTATAGGTATCGCTACTTCGATTCTTGATTCCGAGGAAAGCAGCCTGAAGGAGCAAAGCGGATCCTGATCCGGTAAATAGAATGCCTTCTTGAAGGATCTGGGGGAGGATTTCGAGTTGATCAAGGCATCCAGACGACTGACGTCGAACGAGTCGGTTTGGGAAATTTGGTCGGGGGGGGTCTTTTCTTATCGAACGACATGATGAATGTATGGTTGGCGGTGAATAGAGGGTTCGTTGGGCTGCTACTCGTTGAAGATGGTAGAATTATAGTATACGAATGTCGCGGGCTTGCACTATGGACGACTTAGGGTTACAGGATCATTACACCTCACCGATGCCTCTGATGCAAAACAGTTTCGCCCACGGAAGATCGTTATACATTAATTCTCTTAACTTTCTGTTTTGTACGGCTCTTGTTACCCATCTGAAAGAGGCAGTGTCTCCGTTCCCCGAGTTTTTTTCTCTCTGGAGCCGGTGGATCCAGATGCAAGGTCGAAACCAGGCTCTCCGAAATTCACCCTTGTGCGTTTGAACCCCCGAAACGGAGAAAATTAAGACAAGGATGTAGCAATTACCTACTTTGGTACCCATCTATTAAATCGCACATGTCTCGATCATATATCTTCACCCTTCGGACGACTTCAACGTGGCGATCCTTGCTCTCCGTACACGGCGACTGGGAGGAGCCATGGAAGAGAAAAGGTCCTATCTCAGCTCTAAAGCCGCCAAATACGCCCTGGGCATCCATCGCGGGACTCTGTTCCAGGTCGATGACGAAGGCTACCTAATTGATCATGTCGAGACGAAGGAGAGGACGCAAGCTGAGCAAGCAGGGCGACACTGTGCTCGATTTTGGTGTTGCTATATCTTTTGGAGCATCATCTTCCTGGCAGTTTTCTTGCCAATTTTGTAGGTGCTCCACACCGCGAACTACAGTTTCAGGTTAACTGGGTTTTGCAGCTTCACAATCATCATCCCGGCCATTGCCCAAGGAGTGGTCAACAATTCGTTACTCGTGCTCATCGAGACGAGTATCATGCAGCCGCGACCTGATTCAATCATGCTTAGCATGAAGGCTGCACTGAAACTGCCTATCGAAGTCCCTGTCCGTATCGACCCCATGGCAGTCCGTCTATTCGATCGCAAACAAGATGGCAACAGTACCTGGGCCATCGGCTACCTCGACGGCGCAACCATCAGCGGGAATACCACTCTGGGAATCGACAACCAATTCACTCCCTTGAATGTGGAACAGTGGAAGAATTATGTCCACAACGTGGTCTTCGAGAAAAACGCCCTGCTATCGGTCCATGGCAAAACTAAGGCATTTCTAGGCATGATCGGAAATCATGTCACGATAGATAGGGACATTCAGCAGAATAGTAGGTTTTCTATGGCCCATTTGTCGAAAATAGATCAACTGACGGTGTAGCTCTCGATTCGTTTTCTGGTTTCTCCATCGCGGACCTTCAACTCCTTCTTCCTCCAAGGAATGACGGGACTAATTTAATTGCCAATGTCACCTTTCCTAACCCTTCCGTCATGACCCTGGAAATCGTAGGTGGCATCCCTCATAGCCAATACGAGACATTGACACGATTAGGGAACAACGATCCTCGATCTCAAGAGTGGCGATCTCGTCATCGGCAACGCAACCATTGACAACCTCGTTCTTAAACCAGGCAACCACTCGACACCAGTCCACGGCATCCTGGATATCCGCGTCTTACTCAAGAATCTCGTAACCGTCCTGCAGACACAGGCACACTCCATCAAGAACGGATATCTCACCCTCAACACCGTCGGTAAATCTGTCGTCTACGATGGCGTCGAGGTCCCGTACTACACCGAAGTAATGAAGAACCTGACCATCTCAGCCCAACTGCCTCTCGGTGCGTTGATCACAAAAACGCTACGGGACCTTCTCCACGATGACAATGGAACCAATATCTTCGCGAACCTTGCGGACCATTCAGATTCGGAGAGTGGAGGCGGCTTACGAGACGGCCCCGGGGGTTCTTGTAAGGGAGTGAGTAATCTGTTGACTAGTCGCTCCGTGGACGAGCTCTTGATGAGGCCCGAGAAGCTGTTGCCTCTGATTGATATCTTGGAGGGGCTTCTATAAATTATACTTCACGTCCTGCTTGATCTATACACCGATAAATGCGATGTCGAGGCTGGCGTTCGGGTTTTGTTTTTGAAAGCCTGTCCGAGTCTAATTCTCTCCACCCTCCACCGAGTCTTAAAACACTGTTATGCATTGGCTCTATCCTTCTATTCTTCCGTGGTATCTACACTGACACGTTTCACTTGCTGTTAGATGATTCTAACGGTAAGTCCATGGAGGGGGTCACATTGGTTCCTGTAAAAGGATGGCGACTATGGACCGGACAGGCTCAGCGAACAATAGGATGCAGAAGGAGGGTTGCAAAAGGAGTGACAGGAATATTACCATACAACTTTACTTTTCTTTTATAGAGGGTGGATTACAGTTAGCTTTGATAGCCCCAGTTAACTTTTTTAAAATAAAAATTTACTGGTCTTCATTTCCCAATCTCAGGTATCCTTTCAAAGATACGTCCATATCTTTTCAACTACGTTTTGATCTTGATTTTCTATATAGTCTACAGTATTTTGCTTGATCTGAATGTAAAATATAATCGTATCTCAGGCGCCGTGTAGAGATTTATTTATAGCTGCTCTGGTCTCCATCCGTACGTTAGTTGATATTCTTTACACCAGCACTGATCTTTAGTAGAGATTGTTTTAGAAACATCCCACTCGACTAAACCCCCAGCGCTGGTTGATGTCTAGCCTTGTACTGAGGTGTTATACGCCACCAATTGTCTAGGGCTCCAGTTCAGCATGATATTAAGCCACAATATCTTTATAGCTATCCTATCCCAGGCTATAAAAGATACCGCATATTATACATTTCGCGGTTGTCTTTCTCCTGGGTACATTTTGGTGGCCCTGGGGGAGTTTGCTTCGGTCGATGACCGTGGATGAGTGCTTTCTATTGGCGTAAGACCTTAAATGGCTTCTGTTTTCACTCCGGGGAAGAAGGTCTAAATACATTCATTGTTATTATAAATTTAGCGAAGCCCCCGGGGAATCGACAGCGCTCACTATTAAAATCCCAACCGCCATCACGGGGCTTTATGGAACTCCGGTACGGTAAAGCTCTTCAGCAGAAAATCATCAGAAGCCCGATGAAGCAATAGTCTAGAGACCATGGTCTTACTAGGCGAGGCGTGATATCTGAAAAGTGAAATAGCTGCTGGAAGTAAACGCAGTCATCACGTGGATAGTAACAGACGACGCTCAAAAGCGATTTCGTCCGACCACCTCCAGACGATAATTGACCCCATCGTAGACAAATATCCCCAGATCCAAACTAGCTGTACGCCTGAAGCGCACGGTTAAACTCCTGGTCGATCTCCTTAGCAGAGTCCTCAATCACCTTCCTATCGTCTAGAACGACCTTATTTCGCAGTTCATAAGAAAGTGCATGGCACCGGTCGTGGAACTCCTGGATATGTTTACGAATGCGATCAGCAAGATTTGCCTCCCGAAATCCAGGTCGCTAGCGTCATGTTAGCCTTAACAGATCAGCAACTGTGGATGAGCAAGTCGATGCACCTTATCCACGACATCGTGAAGATAGGTCTCGAAAGCAGGTTGCATCTGCGTAGCGGCGTTTGTCACCGTTTTACTGTCCTTGTCGTCAAAAGGCTCCGTAGCATATATGTTCTTTGTAGCTTGTATCAGGCCCAATTCCACGGTAACATGTTGGCGTTCAATCTGCAATTTATCCTCGAGTCCGGGCTCATAGTCCTTGACAGACTTGTCGAGGGAGGTTATATGTGCGCCGATTTGTTGGAAGGTTTCGAGGACGTCGTTGATAGATAAAGCACTGACACAGTGCAGAGTAAGGGTCAGAAAGAGGGCGAAGAGGATGTGGAAGTTCATTTTGAAGATATTGGGATTGGGTGGGGTTCTGTAAAAGGGAAATGTAGAACTAAGATATAGAGGGATGAACAAAGGATGAACAAAGGTTGGGCAGGCTAAACCTTCTTGAATGCTCTTAAATGTGGATGCCTAAATTATTGCTCTACTAGATCTTTAGTTTAATGTCTAGTTAATCTCCACAGATGAATATATCACTAGGGTGAATTGGTGACAGTGGAGTTTATGCTACTTGGCTTATTAACAAGTCTGATATGCGGCGCATTTACGGAGTACACAGATCTCAGTTATCTCATTCCCACAAAACTTCTAGCTTTAAGATAAGATGAATCTGTGGGTGGATACTATTGTAGCTGTCCCGCTTACATTGTGCGACTCCTTTCATTAGGGAATATAAATCCGCTAAATAAACTTGTTGTCTTGAAAGCCTCGAGAAAACTTTCGTCTCACAAAAGCTTGTACTGGAGGAGACAAAGCGCTGGTATAACATTGACTCTCTGTACTTTCAATAAGTCCTACGATTTTGAACCGTGGTACTCTAAATCTTCACAAGACCTGGAAGATTATTGCCAGACGCCTACTAAGTCGTTCTGTTAGTTCAGTCATAAAATGTCCATTTTCTCTCGCGGCGAGTGTAGCTCCCTTTCAACCCATTACTTTAGAATGGGAAAACAGACCGCTCCTTTCTCAGCTCTCCCCTTTCCTCGAAGGATCCATGACGCTCCAGGAACAAACCCCTGAGCATGGATATATGCAACGCCGAGAACAATTTCAGCAGCGAGAGCACGCGCAGTCTCTATTTTGAAGAAACGAGAGAAGTTTGTTGCAGCTACACTGCTCTGTGCTGGGGATGGGACATAACATCTATGACATCCATTTAAGCCCTGGGTTTCGAATTAGCCTTGGATTATGGGAATCATGAAATGGCGTGGATGATCAAATTCAGGCGAATTTGCAATGGCACATAGAATTTCAGCCTCATGAGGTGAGTGACGAGTCTCCGATGGTGATTTTCATAGCAAGGTACATAGTATTCAACCGTAGGAGGCTGAGAAAACAAGCAATATGCTGGAAGAAGAAACTTCCAAAAGGTGGCACTCATCATACTTCGACCAGTGTTGGATTATGCCCAATTTGAAAATAGGGATCCACAGAAATAAAGATAGGTTTCGCGCCGCACCGCACAGCAACTTATGATTAGTGAACTTAATAATTGTTAATCACCGAACCGGGGGGATTATTTGCCGATTATGGATACCTAGATTTAGTGTTGACCTCCTGCAAGAGGTTTCTTATGAGGACTGTTTATGTGAATGGGGGTCCAGGTATTTGTATATCATTCGTCCACGGAAGTATGCATTGTCAGAGCTGTGTTCTACTTCAGGAAAATGTCAGTGATAGATGTATGAAAGAAGTGTTGAGAAGTAAGGAGAAAAGATGAAGTTGAATATGGTCTCGGGAGAAGTGATGTCATTGACATTCATTGCCCCGCTATGTGCCCTATATAAAAGTCGATCGGGACCCTCGTTTTGACTGTTAACGAGTCAGTGCAGAAAATCCACAAAATTCACGCCTCTCAAAAAAATGGCTCCCAAGGTTCTCGTCGTCCTCAGCTCCCAGGGCCAAATTCCTGGCCATGACCACCAAACTGGATGGTTTCTGGTACGAGTCACACTCACACCTCTAGGGACATGCGCCCGTTGAAATGGTCTAACGAGAATCTAGCCCGAGTTTGCCCACCCATGGGAAGTCCTTCACGAGAAGGTGGAACTCACTATCGCCTCCCCCAAGGGTGGTGAGGCTCCCCTCGACCCCGCCTCTGTCAAGATGTTCGAGAGCGATCCCGTGTCGACGAAGTTCCTCAATGAGCAGCAGTCGCTCTGGAAGAACACCCAGAAGCTCGCCGATTTCTTGCCTCGGGTTTCGGAATTCGATGCCATTTTCTATGTTGGTGGTCACGGCCGTAAGACATCCCGACTTCCATATTGATGAAGGTTCAAAACTAACCGTTACTGTCCAGCCATGTTCGACCTCCACTACGACGAGACCTCCCTCGCCCTCATCCGGGCATTCGCTGCCGCCGACAAGATCGTCTCCGCAGTCTGCCACGGTCCGACCGTGTTCATCAGGGCGACCACTAAAGCCGGACAGCCTTTGCTCGCCAACGCCACCGTTACCGGTTTCACCAACGTCGAGGAAGACCAGGCACAACTGACCGCGCTGATGCCTTACTTGGTGGAGGATGAGATGAACAAGATTCCTGGATGTAAATTCGTGAAGGCCGATCAGCCGTGGGGTGAGAAGGTGGTTGTTTCGAAGACGTCTGACGGCGCCATTTTAATCACCGGTCAAAACCCGGCCAGTGCGACCGGCGTCGGAAAGGAGATCCTTAAGGCTCTGGGACTTTAATTATTAATATGTCCGCATAATTCTGGACATGGGTACGGAGTATATACATGTTATGAGAATGAATGATTATTGCCTTCATGTAATTTAACTGTTTCTCGTCCGTCGGACTCCGGTGGGCCCAACGTATTCCAAGTAACACGCAGAGCACGTTGATTTGCATCATGGATACTCCGTATTGCCGCGATGATCCCCTCTTGCATATGCACACGAGCGAATCAGCCTTGCTCAACGCCAAGCGTGATTTTCAAAGTTCAGACAATGAAGCCATGAAAAGTGGGCTGACTGGTAAACACCCCTCGAATACCCTAAAGACCTGCTGTTTGGGAAATTGACAGGGCCGTTCAGGAGCTAACTTCGTAGCCTATTGCATCGGCTCATGTACGCCAAGAACCGGTTCAGACTCGTGTGGTTTTGACTGGCTTAAAAGTGATGGAGATATGTCACACTGGCAGATGAAAAGATAGACCAGGGATAGAACTCCTCGCCTGGAAGTCGGACGTTTAAAGGTCGCGGACAAGATGCGCTGTATAGTACGATACATCGCTCCATAGCCAGGTCTTCATGGTCCAATTCACCGTGTTGGCCTTCTTGGCCCTCCCCCTCGTGAATGCCATCCCTGGCCCGGTTCCAACTCCACCGGGGGTCCCGTCGACAACGTCTGCTGAAAACGAGTTAGCTGGGTTAACAGTCGCTCCCCCAGGTTCACAGGATGGCTACGCCCGGGATAAATTCCCTCATTGGATCAACCAGGGCCAGTATGCATTGACACGTGTTGAGCAGAAGATCAGATCTCTAACACTCTCTACAAAGCAAATGCGATACTCGTGAAGTCGTCCTCGCCCGCGACGGAGAGGACGTCGTCCAAAATCACGATTGCTCCCCTACCAGTGGAACATGGTACTCGCCCTATGACGGAAAGACCTGGACGAAAAAAAGCGAACTAGATATCGACCATGTTGTGCCGCTGTCCAATGCCTGGAAGGTAAGTGTATCGCTACTGATACGAGCGAGCTGTATCTAACGTTGATTGCAAAACAGAGTGGCGCTGCGGACTGGACCACCGACCAACGTGAGACTTTGGCCAATGACTTGGAGAATCCTCAGCTTGTTGCAGTGACGAGTTCTGTTAACCGACAGAAAAGGGACGATGGGCCGGAAGACTGGAGGCCTCCTTTGGGTGAGTTCCCCCTGCAATTTCATTTGGCCGCATGCTAACAAAGTAGCTTCTTACCATTGCACCTATGCGAAGATGTGGGTTCGAGTCAAGTCGGTGTACAACTTGACTATTACGGAAGATGAGAAGAGTGCCCTCGTTGATATGCTTGATACTTGCTAGCCATGATACTGTGTATAACTTGTAAAGCCACAACGCACGAGTTCGGTGCTGGGATAGACGTAAAATATGGGTATTGATAATATTCCTATGATAAACACAGACTCCAGGGTGTCTTGAACGATCACATTCTCTTCCACCAGTTTCTACCTGATCATAAATGCGTTATTTATCATAAGACATGAAAAATGAAACATGTGCCGACGCCAATCTCAGTCCTTCACAGCCCCGCCGATTTGACCGGTGGTAATCCAAAGTTCTTCGGGTTCGGTACTCCGAGTGACTACTTTCGTTGATCGAGGAGACAAGGGTACCAACGACTAGATCCGAGTTCACGCGGCTCAGCGTATCGTTAATCATGGCTATGAGGGATGAATAGCAGGCCCTGCTGGTACAGCGTTGTTGTAGTGTGGTCCAGCATTCGTTGTCATATTGACTGCATGCATCTGCATGTTTGCAAGCTCTTCATGTCCAAGATCGCTAGGGCTTGGCCCCATCGCCACGTTGACTCCAGAGGGACTTTGCTCGAACTGTACATCACCTTGTGCTGCTCGAATGGTGTGTGTCAACGTTTTCACCGAGGGATTATTGGTCCAGGCATGGCCGTCCAATATCTCCTTGACCGGTAGCTTGCGGCCATAGAACCGTTCGTTTTCATCCGTACGTTCGATGACGATAGTTCCATCAATCTGTACCCCAGCATAGAACCCTCGACTCTTGACATAAGTCCAAATTGGAGCTTGCCGTTTATGGACCTCTGATTCAAGGACACCACCGATTCCAACCGGTCCAGCAGCAACGCTAATCTCGCTCCCAAGAGTAACGCGAATCTTGGTAAATGCTTCCAATGCCTCGTATGTATTAATAACCATCACACAGTCGTAAATATCTGCACCGACCAAGAACCCCAAGCCAGCCGTATGCAACAGAATACCCGATGGTGCACCCCATTCTCCGGTTCCAGGGACTCTGCTGATGAGAATACCGCTGCCGCCCGCACCACTGAACCATAGCCCCGTTCTCATCGCCGTGAATATAGCCAGTCCCTTCGCTTGCCGGATGACTTCCGACGGGATCTTCTTCAATACTTTGGGCTTTCCCCGTGGCTTATCGATCTGGTTTTTTGTCCCCTCGACGGGTGTGGTTGCTCTCGATTCCTCAACATAAACGCCATCTTCGCAGAAACTCCGGAGAATCCGAGCCACCTTTTCGCTTTCTTTGTCGAGTGTCATAGGCCAGAAGGCCTCTGAGCCGAGCTTGTTACTGAGTCGGTTGACGGGGTCCCCGAGTTTGTCTAGGGCGCCCCAGGCTTTGTCGAAGTTCTTCTTGCCCATGACTTTTGTTTTGTTCCATATTGAGGTTTGTTTGCTTGGTTGGGACATTGTGTGTGCTTCTGAGGCTTTCCTGGACTCGAGTTGTAGCTTTGCTTATACAGTTAGAGATATTGAATGTAGAGCAAAAGACGAATTGGCAAAGGTCAGGATAATACTGAAATACAGAATCTAAGCAGCAAAAATAACCAAAGAAGGACAGCATCATAGTGGGGCACTGCTGTCAACGCCAACTGCTAAGCATTTCACATGGCCTGATGATTGGGAATTAGCACTAACAGTGGCTGTACATAAAAATCTCCACTTCCGGGGGTTCCGCGGATCTATTCAGTTTCCAATTGGGGAGATTTTTTGCATCCCGATCTATAAAACGCACTGTTATTGTTGACGATAACCAAGCAATGTCATTGTTCACTTCTAACTGGCTGTATGTCCTACCTTCAGGACAGCTCAAGTGTCCATGAGAAAAGGTCAATGATGAAGATGTAATCACCGAGTAATACATAGACCGATGCACAGTTTCTACAGATCCAGCACCGAGTATCAACTAGATTATAGAAAACTACCTTCTTCCTAATGCGACCTCGTCGGCAACGGGAGTTTCCGATGGAGTCGAGACACAATCTCCTCGTAATCCTCTTCGTCCTCGGCTGTGATGATACCGTGTCGAACAAAGAAATCCACAAGAACAGAGGCACTAGCTGGTTTAAATTGTCCATTCAACATGGCCTCCTTTACCTGCCTTGTATCCATCAAATGAAACGCGTACACATCATCATCCACCGGTTTGAAGACCATATCTGAGTCAACCTCAAGATCATAAACATAGAGAACTCCCGGATTGATGAGCCCCGTCTGACCACCGGTTCGTTCATCACTAATAGTGACCCAAGTCACGGTTCCCGCAGCCCGTACACTCTTCCTAATCAGTTCCTCGGACATTCCAGCCTCTTCCGATGCCTCGCGGATCAAACACTCCAACGGCTGCTCTCCGAGAGCCATACCACCCGCCACGGTATTATCCAGCATCCCTCCATAAGTAACCTTGTTAGGGTGCCGCTGTGGAATCCAGAACTTCAACCCAGACTCCGTCCGAGTGTACACCGTCATATGTACCCCCCGGCCTATCGTTCCAAGGTACGAGAAAAAACTTCGATCAATTCCCACCGGGAAATTGGCACCCACAATCGGGAATTGCTCATATCTCGTTTTTCCTAGTTTCGGAAACACGCCTTTCTCGCGAGCAAGTTCCGCTTGTCGCTCAATGATTTGAGTGCATTTCTCTTGCCAGTCGGCATCTTCTGGTCGACGAAGGTGTACTTCTTTCTTAGGGGCGGGGATTACCCGGAAGTCTGCTGTCCATGGCATCGTCTCTACCACGTAATCAATCAGCAGCCCATGTGGTCTGGGATCCTCCGGAATATAAAACTTCCATAGTGAGTTCTGTAGTTGCTCGTATGTTGAATCTGTGTCTTCAGCGTAGGGAAAACTGTTAATCTTAGTCAGGGGTTTATAGTAAGATTCTCTGGGAAGCCGTACTTGTCGCAATCCTTTACAACATCTAGTAGATTTTTCATGGCTATTATCGATAAATTGTTGCAGGCTTTTTGCGTCACTAGGCTTGATTGCCGAATGCATAAATGAGGGGAACTCCAGAATCCAGATTTATTAAATAGTTATAAATGGAAGAACGGTTTTTCCACGCCGAAGGTATGACAGTATGTCCATATTCCATCGTTATGCTACGCTATAGGAGCTATGCCTGCTGGTATGTTCTTGGTGTGTGGTCTGTTTGTGTGGGCTATAGTATAGCAATGGCTCATAAACTAGGATTCAAGCTGATATAGCTCTTCCGTGGAGGCGCGGGGATTAGCCACCAATGACTGGAAATCAAGTTTGAACTTCAATGTTTCTTCAGTGTATCCTATTTCAAATTCACCCTCAACTGCATCAGGCAGGTAATTCATAAATTGTCAGATGGGAAACGTTATGAGCCTAACGGTGGGTAGATCTACGATGTCTTCGTTGCAAAGTAGAGCTCGGTTATCACTGTCCATCAGCCATGCCCCTCCCAAGAAGTTCTCTGAAATCTTCTCCAGAATTCCGCCTCAGATACTTCTATAGATGCTAGTAGGTATCGAACCAGTGTCTAATTAAACTATCCGACCTTCCGTGCGTTGAATCCATTGCTATACTACCCGTAAAGATATATATATCCAGAGAGCCAAACTTTGAGAGTGTACTAGTACCTTAGAGTACTACTATGATAGTACTAATCACAAATGTCGCGGTACCAAAGCTGGTCTCTTAAGCGAGTCGTAATGTGACTACAAGAATGAATCACTGTCAACCTGCATCTCATATATAAGTTGTACGTGGTTCCGATAGTGCATGACGAAGGAGAGGAGCGCTCACTTCCGCATAGCTCTGCCTTATAAAGCCAAAAAACAAAGTCAGTTTCCATCAACCAGCCGGGCTAGCTCAATCGGTAGAGCGTGAGACTCTTAGTCATCACGGTATCTCAAGGTTGCGGGTTCGACCCCCGCGTTCGGCTTGACTTTTTGCTCTTTCCACTTCCAGTGGGAAGGTGTTCAGAGTTAGATCATACATTTTTCTAATACCTGCGAACTCCCGAAGGAAATCCCCTTGGAGACGGGCAAGCTACCGTGATTGCTACTACTGCGTATACGGCTAATTTCCTTAACCCAAGTTTTGTCGTTGACGCCCTCCACTCGGCCACTGCTGAGCTCATTCTAATTCATATCAGTAACCCTAATCCGAAACGATGTGCTGCAGACATTACTAAGAAGACATTAGTACTGACATTCATCAACAAGTGCCAAAGCTCGACAGTGGATTTGCTAACAGGGACGAATCCAAAGGTCGTTGGGAACTGCCAAAGCACCCATGAGATACTGATCTACAATTCCGCATGGACGCGGCCTACAGATGTGTCGGGAGAAACCCTGTCACTTACCGAATACTGGGCCGAAGGGCGGCACGATGTTCATACTTCAGTCGCATGGTAATTCAGGTTGATAAGAAGTGGAGTCATTGGATTTGGAGGCGCCATGGTAATATGTCCTTTCGGGGACTATGCCAAGTTCTGTCGATGTGATATATGTGCTACCTATCAAGAAATTAATATCAACTGCCATCACACCGGCGGAAGTATCAATAATGAGTGTCTCAGCATGGCTGAAACTTGAAGTAAAGTTGCAATTCGTGCGTTTTCAGTGCAGATCTTAGTATGAACTTAGAGCAATGGGCACCGAAGGATGCAAGAGGGGGGGCGATGGCGAAGTGTAGGTCGACCATATTTGTGTCGGTCTCAATGATTAGGATCTCAAGACAATTGATGCTCTCGTAAAGCCGACCGGAGAGTGCATCCAGCGAGCCCGTCGCCGATCGTAGTCCTTTGGAGTTTCAAAGATTAGGGCTGTCGATGTTGGTGAAATTCTGTTGTTGTTGGGTATAACTCAGTCGAGAGAGGCATTCGAATGAGCTGAAGATTACCCCGTACCAGCAACGAAGTTTGGTAAGTGTGATACAATATGACTTGAATTCACAATATATCATATCCATGATGTATGAGAAGCACGCCCTGCATGATTAGCTCGGATCAATTGATCGGCGACTGCAGTCAGTCGCCACGCCTCCGCAAGAGCCAGGTCTTGCAGATGTGGCTAACCACCATGCTGCATTGCTGTGGGTACCGAAAATGAAGAATAGAAAAGATCCAAGATGTGCCTCCGCGTTCCTGAAGGCCCGGTTCTCTACTCTTAGAAGAGATACTCCGGGCGGGTTGACGCTCCGCTATCCAACACGCCCGGCGTATCGAAATAAAATGCAACCAGTATGTTGCCATGGCTCTACATAGAGGAATAAAAAGCCATCTGCTGCATAGGTCACCTGTTTGGCGTTCCCGTGGTATTGACACAAACCGGAATCCTATCGCTAAGAGGAAGGCTCTTTTCATGGCGGGGGTTGAAAGTGTCAGCTATGATACATAGCCTCGCATGATTACAGTTCGCCATTTTTCGCTATACATGATCTTTGAATTTGCACCACTGATAAGACATGTACATTCAATGATCGAAACCCCCCTGGAGGGCAGGGAGAATCCAGCGTCCGTTTCTGGCGCCTTGAAACAGTATAGTCAGATTAAAAAGGCTAATAGCTGGACTGCTATGGATATTGAACATCGTTACACGACCAGTGGGCTCCACGTCTTCCAAAGAAGGGTAAGTCATGCCAGAACTTGATCCAAGAAAGCTGCAATTTAGCAGAGCTGCAAGCTTCGTGGAATGAATACCTAATGAGATTAAGTGAGCCGATTTGGAAGGTCAAATCAACGCACACTCCCTGCTAGTACTAGTAGTAGTACTATACTCCGTAGTACTACTAGTATAGTACGACAAGGGTGGTCGTACATTTGATCTCACCACAACGTAAGTGTCAACAAATTTTTACTAATATTAAGTAACTATGTTTCTACGAACTTCTTTCCCCGATATAAAATAGGCCTTCTGCAGTGGCTACACGCAATCAAGGTACCAGGATCAGGAACGCACGATAAACGCACGTTCTCTTTTAGGGCACGGCCTTACGCATCGGCGCATTTATGACCAATGGGACGGAAAGGCCCGTCATCCGAGCTTTTTCTTGAACTATGAAAAATCTTCCGGCCTGTTTTGATAGCGGCTACCCCCGGTTGACTGCGGCCATCGGTCAAGGTCCACTGCTCTGTGCCTGAGACTCGCCACATGGCCGTCAATAACCGAGTCCGTTATGACAGTCCCGAGTCTCTGATTGGCCAATTTTCCGACCGTCACCTGGTGTTTTGTGGCTCGTGCACGTTTTTATAGCATGTTTTTTATATCAAAATCTCTGTCGCGGAAAAGAATGGGTCCATCTAATGCTCAGATCAGGTTCTGTATGGAAGCAAAATGCTAGTGGGCTCTTGACTTCAAAGGTATATGCGAAGCCAAAAGAAAATGACGTGAAAAAAAAAGAGCCTAGCTGGGCCGATGGTGTTATATTAGCAGGAGTTGGGAACCTCTCCTTGAGAAAACTTGTCGAATTGTCACACACATCTATCTTCCTGTATATACTGTATACTAGTATAATAGTATCTGATTTTCAATGGATCCCAATCTGGCTGACCCGCCGACCTTTCCCGAAGACCGACGCAGACATCCGTCTATCGATGAAACCGACACTGATAGCGAGGATTTGTCCCATACCGCAGGTCTTGTTAATTCGTTAGAGCTCGAACGCATTAATACTTGTCGCCTTCAACAAAAGACAACAGTAGGCTCAACCCGAGGTCCTTTACCGCGAGAACAATGGCTCCCTATGGGTGCTGGGAAAGAATATCCACCAATACTTCCTGATCCTGAGCAATATGTCGTCGAGTTTGACGGACCCAATGATCCGTTACACCCTTATAACTGGTCCATGTTGAGGAGGTTTGCCTGTCCTACAGTATCTTGTATTCAGTTGATCCGAATTTACTAACACGAACTCTACTTAGAACTTTTCTTGTATGCATCCTTTGCTACGCAACCTTTGCTGGGTCATTCGCCAGTGCTGTCTTCTCCGCTGCTATTGGATCCGTGAGCGAGCAGTTTCATATCAGTGCCGAGGCGGCATCGCTGGGTGTCACATTATATGTGTTAGGTTTCGCTGCCGGCCCGACGATCTGGGCGCCGGCATCTGAACTTATTGGACGACGCTGGCCATTGTCCGTCGGCCTCTTTGGATGTGCTATCTTTAGCCTTGCCTGTGCCACCGCAAAGGATGTACAGACAATCATGTTATGCAGATTCTTTGCTGGATTGTTCGCTGCTTGCCCTATCTCAATTGTCCCGGCCGTATTTGCCGACCTATTCAACAATGCCCAGCGAGGAATTATCATGTCGATCTTTTGTATGGCAGTCTTCATCGGACCATATGCTGCTCCTTTCGTGGGCGGTTTTATTGCTATGAGCTCCCTTGGATGGCGTTGGACCATGTACATCTCTGCCATCATGGTATTTCTGGGCTTTGTCCTAGTCTTTCTTTTCCTGGACGAGTCCTACCCCCCGGTGATCCTAGTCCGGAAGGCCGCAGAGCTTCGCCGGCAAACACATAACTGGGGCATCCACGCCAAACAAGACGAAGTCGAAGTCGACTTCAAGGAGCTTGTCCGGAACAACTTCACGCGGCCGATATCAATGCTATTTACCGAACCCATCCTTCTCCTTATTTCGCTTTACATTTCATTCATCTACGGTCTTATCTACGCCCTGCTCGGGGCATACCCCATTGTCTTCCGAGATGTCTATGGCATGAACATGGGCGTCAGTGGCCTTGCCTTTGTCGGTCTCATCCTAGGTGAATTACTCGGTGGCTTCTTCGTGCTCTTCCTGCAGAGCTCCTATAGACGGAAACTCGCGGCCAATGGAGACAAGCCAATTCCTGAATGGCGTCTTCCACCTGCCATTGTCGGTGCCGTGTTATTCACAGCAGGGATGTTCTGGTAAGCTGCTCTGTCCCTTGTATACTGACCAGGTTGAGATCACTGCTAACAGTCCAAACAGGTTCGGCTGGACTGGCTACACATCTTCCATCCACTGGATGGCTCCCATGTCCTCAGGCGTCCTTACCGGCGCCGGAATCTTCCTAATTTTCTTACAGTGCTTCAACTATATTGTCGACTGCTATCCCACTCTGTAAGTTCTCTGTCCGTCGGCATATCCCGCTCTATCAGACACGGTAACTAACGGAAACCAGTGCGGCATCCACAATCGCCGCAAACACTATTCTCCGCTCTGCTGTTGGCTGTGCATTCCCTCTCTTTTCGAGACAAATGATAGAGAACCTTGGTGTGCAATGGGCCGGGACCATGCTTGGCTGTATTGCGGCCATTATGATTCCCATCCCCGTTGTGTTCAAGGTATACGGTCCCTGGCTGAGGGCGAAGAGTAAGCTAGCCTGTTCGCCGGTTTATGATGTTGAGAAGAAACTTTACGATGCATGATTTTTGAGCTCTGGTACAAAAGTTTGTTTTTTATAAGCGAAGATACCATCTGCATAGCGTGTGACATGGTGTTATGAATCTACTTATTGAATTCGATATGAGGAAGTCCTTGGGCGAGGATGTTGTAAATACTGTCCCGCAATTGGGGTTAATACAGGTGGGTTGGTCCCACTGAGGGAGATATTCTTAGAGGAGCTATGAATGGACCTGTAATATTGGATTCAACGTATGTGGTGCTAAATACATGAGGCAGAATTCCATTGAGTGATGCTAGCAAAACTGGTCCACTTTCTGCCTGCCCGCGATGACCTGGAACCAGCCAGACAAAGGGACTCAATTTCGGCGCTGCCCTACCATAAACACCACATGAATAACACAATAAAAAACGATGGTAAAGATAGAGAGCCACGAAAACAGCCACACATTTCACCCATCCATCAGGATAAGTCAGATGAAGGGACTCACTTTCTGTGACATCCCTGGAACAAACAATCAACAACTTGAAATAAGCAAACGAATAAAAAGAAATCCCCAATTACAAAGCACTAAGTCTTCTGACATGCAATAGCTTCTTCAACCTGCTGCTTCGAGGCTTTCCATAGAGAATACTGCACACCATTCTCACAGATATCACACATGCTAGTCGGCGACTCGCCCGGCCACAGAGCCTTATAATCGTCCGGCTTGAAGAGCAGCGCGCTTTCCCTGCCAACCTCCTTAAGTACACGTGAATGTGTGCTAGTCTTGTACCCAGAACCGTCCGGATGGGCTGTAACCTCCCCTGATCTGAGTCCTTCTTCGAGCGTCCAATCGCTCACTTTATAGAGAGATGAGATCGAGTCGGCGAGGGAAACGTGCAGAAGGCGGGCTTCGAGAGCCAGTTGCGCTTCTGGACAACGCTTCGCGCAGTCGAGGTACATTTCACCCAGTTGGTCGAGTTCTGCAGTGCCTTCATAGTCGTCGTGGGCGATAAGGCGCTCTCCATTCGAGGAGATAGAGACAACTAGACCAGGGACCAGGTCGGACATTGTGGCTATCGCGCCATCGAGGGCTTCGAATGACATTTTATCAACGTGGTCTGTGAGAGACGTGAGGGTTGGGGTTGAGACATTTTGTTCTTCCTTTGCTGCTGAGTTGGTGGAAGAGTCTGTAATGTTGGATAGGTTTGTAGTGCTATCATTCATGTTGCGATCCATGGGGTGGTTACAGGTGGACGAAATGTGATTTTTATAATGTATGGATCATGGGGCAATAAGTATAGTTACTTTTTCTTTTGACATGAATGCTCATTCTTTGTCTGGTACGCCTGTGGAGGTTTCCTTTGTGGTGGTTTTAAATATTGTATTCCTTGGTGATTTCTTGCATTCAATGTAATACAAGCTTGGAATTTCCCTACCATCCCTCAGTAATCTGATGTGCTCCAAGGGGATTTATGTCCTGCAGACTGAATTTATTGGTAAAATCTTTGCTACAGCAGACTTTCGTGACTGTTATTGAATGCTTAAGAAAGTATGAAAAGGCCCACAGACAAGTTCAACAAAGACACTACACAGTAAGTTCCAAGCGAAGAGCAGCTTTGTTGATTTTCAATTAAAGATGGATTTTTATACAGACATTGTTTCATTGATTTCCTCCATCGACTCGATATCCTTGCTAATCTCACATATCAAGATAATAGGAGGTCCAGCCATAGACAGAGAGAAGTCTGAAGTGTGACGAATTTGGGGCAAACTCGAAACCTTTGTTATTTATAGTTGTACTGTACCTATCTAGCAATTTATAATATCAACGGCGGAACAAACATATGGCCCGTGGGCTTTCTCCATCCAATGGCTTGTCGTCAATTTCTGTGCCTTCTATCCACTTATCTTATGCCGGTACGAACTTTGGCAAGACTTATGGTATAGTAGTAACATATAAGCTCGTGCGCGAAGTCTGTCAGCTAAGCTCAAGAAATATGAATGGAGTCGAAGATTTCAAGGTGTATTTTGAGATAAAAGGTTACATGTTCCCCTATTGCCCAGCCCCTTATTCGAACTTTATTCTGATGAGATTTGCCCCGATCATACGAAGATACCTGGGACATGGAATGGGATAAAGAGATTCAACGGAGCTCAATAATTCCTCAGGTAGGACGGGGCAAAAATCAGTCGGCGTCCTAGCAAGATATCCCGTCTAGATTTATTACATGTTAGTCTAATTCCAGTCCTTTCGTCTTTATATTAGGGCTTAATTTCTGGGCTATAATGGGTATATAGCCTGGATCAATTCCACACAAAATAGATCTGCACCAGCACTTTTTGATTGCTTCTCTTCGCGTCCTCTTTTCATAGACAATGAGATGCTCAACGTCTCCCAAGACCCAGCGTTCCTGGGAAAGCGTTCTGCGAGTGATTCTATTTGCACTGTCCTTCCCATTCTGCTTGGCCAGAATAGACCCAGATACTACCATACCGTTGGGCAATTCTACAACAGATGCGACGGGAAGTGAACCTAAGGACCATGCCTTAAGCCGGCTGAATCCCCGTGCCACACCATCGCGAGAGTGGACAAGGAGGTCGGGGGAATTCGATTCAACGCTCTTAATTCGCAGAACCGATGGTGTGGATCCTGTGCTCGCAATGTATTTCAACGATTTCAATGACAAAATCGGCAATTTCGGAAACGCCGTCGGTTGGCCTTTCACTCAACGCCAACAGCCCTTCGCGGAAAGAACAAACATCAAATTCCGATGTGACTGTAGCAGGCTACGAGTAAAATTGCTACAAACAGCATGGCTTCATCTTCGTGACATTGTTTGGAAGCCACCTTGACATGAGACAGACATGCATTCTGACTGGGAAATAGGTGGATCGCATTGGACCCGACTTCCAAAGACTCCGAGAGCTCCACGAACGAGAGCCCACGGGAGACTGGCCAGCTGCAGATCGCAAGAAGATGCAATTGTTTCAGGATTTATATGGTCAGCAGGCCAGTGGGCCAGTCGATGCTAGAGAATGTATCAGCATCATTGACCGACTCGATAGCAAGTCCAAAAGTATTCCGGAAGGGCATTAATGGAGCGCTGACTATTCTCGTGTAGGAGTCAGGAAGAATATCCAGCAGGCATTGGACTCGAATAATTATAAAGTGAACTTTTGGTGCACCGATCTGAATTGGGGCTTGCGAGCCCGTAAAACACCGAAAACGACGGGAGGAGTCTGTGTCCGTCCATCTCCGAGACGAGGCTTGCTGTACAATTATAATCAAGGTAAATAAAATCGTGTTGGTTATTCCAAATCCCCCGTCCCGAATGATTTCTCATAACAGCTGACGTACTGTAGCTGAGATAATGACATGGTTCAGTCGTATCGAGAATTGGCTGAATTTCAGGGCGGAACGGGGAAGTTATTGCCCTGGACCTGATCGCCCAAGTGTCGGAAGGTGGATTATACCTGATACGGTAGATGTGGGAGAGGATCATATTACCTTCTGTCACTATGACTTCTTTACCCTATTTAGATACCATATCACAGACTGGTGGCAGTTGGAAAGAGGACAGTTCTCTTTGGACTCTGCGGTGGAACAAACGCCAGAAGGGCGTCTTCTCTATCTCCTTTCCCTTTCTCACAATATCAATGGAGGAGACCCACTCGGTAAGGCAAGCGCTGCTGAGGTCCCGTCCACGTCCATCCTGAAGAAGCGGAAAACATTCATTGGCTGACCACCATGGCAATAACTCTACAGTGGAAGAAAAGGTTCAGCTCGAGCCTGACTATGCGGGGGCCAAAGCAGACAATTTGAGAAGCTGTCAAACCCTCTCTGCACAGAAGGCCAAGAACAATGCCGGCTCGTTTGCACTGCTTTCTCTATGTAAGCTATTCTGTTTTTAATCTCTTCCCATCAACTGCTGGGCTGACATATTGTTCCGGTGATCCGACAGTCCTATATGTGGACAAAACACAAGGTCCTACCAGGAGAGAGAATCTGGATTGATTGAGGCCTATATATAGAAGAAGCTAAAATCAAGGTGCCGGGATGAATTGCAAAATATTAAACATTGTAACTGGGACATTGAGTTAAGCAAGAAACATATGCTATTCATCTTCGGGGAATGGCCACATCGCTCTTACTTCGTCAGCAGACCTTTCTCCAGCCATTCGTTCGATGTACATGGAAAGTAGCTCCCTGTTTTGCCTTCGTTTCTCTGCAATATCTAATTGCGGAGCGACCCAACTCTCAGCATCAGTGTCCAGACATTCCAGAGCGAGTTGCTGGACCTCATCCCAGGCTTGATATGCTGCAAATTCGCGGTCATACGTATTGATCTCTTCATTGCTGAATGAATAAGGGCATTGTCCGGTAAAACCTAGACTCGACCAGTTCCGAAAGATTTCTATTAGACATTCTCGGAGAGGAACAGTTCCCACTTCAGATATTTCACTACAGCGAATGAAAACCTCTCGGAAAACGCGGGGTATATCCATGGCCTTACGTGCGAATCTGTTTTCAAGGAACGTTGCAACTTCGTATCCCTTTGCTAGTTGGGACTGTGACCACTCCTGCAGAGCAACTGCTTTATCTTCTTCGCTTAATTCACTGAGGCCACTAGGGAGCTCGGGGTGCACAAATCCTTTGACGTAATTCCGGGGAGGTTTCAAAAACACTGGCCACTGGGTTTGAAGAAACAAGGGAAGGGCTGATATAGACTGAAAATCAATCAGCGATGTTATCCGTGCGTTATCGCCTGGTGCAACAAAAATATTTCCCATATGGAGATCTGTGTGCCATAGTGTAGGCTGGCTAAACTGGGCTAACATTGAATGCGAGTCCATTATCTGCATGAGTTTCATTGTGATTTCTAAAAGCTGGGCTTGTTCCTCGATGCTTCCCTTGGGAAATGTTGATCCACTGTTTGGGCGACTGCTTGAGATCCGTGATAGTTCCCGTTTTCCAATTGATATCCCATAATCCGATAGTGTATTCCCTATGGTAGTTTAGTATAAGTACATGAAAAAACAAAAGGTTTAAAGTGCTCACAAGGCCCTTGGTCAAGTTCTATATTTTGAGGGGACAAGCCCGCAGCCTGATCAGTACTAAAGGAACGATCACAAGACGGGCCAACGCAAAACAAATTGGCTGGATCTATGTTTTCACCAAGTGCGTGGCATTGTAAGTGGTTCGCATCTGTGCGACGATACAGCCCACCATAGGCAGGAAACTGAATAGCTGAAAGTTGAGCCTCAAGCTTAGTCAAATTTTTTATCAGCTCGAGTTTCTCAATTTCTGCCATCTTTCCCCATTGCTCAAACAGCGGAATTCCTGCCGCCTTCTCCATTATAATGTATTCGGCACTCACAGGATTTGAATCGTCTGAAGACCAGGAAAAGACGCGTGGAACAGGAATGTTCGTATGCATTCTCACTAACACAATATATATAAGCACTCTGAAAGATCCATGACCGGGAATACATACCATATTCCAGAACACCTACTTCGGACGCTGTTGTAAGGGAGGTTGGCCCAGCGATGCGACAGGCAAGTTTTGCGATCACTTACTTTCCATTCTCCTTCTTCATTAGAAGAGCCTTACTGAAACCTCCTTCGAGCTTCTCCACTGTTGTGATCCGAGACAAGTCCCCGCCGGCGGCAGCGGCGACATCGCAAAGGGCATCTAAGTCGAATTTTATGTAACGTCTACCAAGTTGCCATTGTTCGTTGACAAGAAAATGACCATTGGTATATGCGAAGAGCTCCTCGCGACTGATTGATTTGCCTAGATGAATTAGAGACGTTCTCGTGTTAGGGTATTATCCCGGTCACCTCGACACAGGATGGATACTTGAGTTATCGGCCGCCGACGCTGCATTTGTTGGAGACTTCTGAGGAACGATAGCATGACAGATAGTAGAGAGTCTATCGAAGACTCCGGCTTCAACGTATTGTGATAAAGGATTTTCGAACATCAAATGTACAGTCAAATCCTGGAGGCCAGCCTCCGTTAAATATAGACAGTGATAGGCAGAGACCAGAGAAGGAGAGCAGCATACTAATGGAGGTAGGTACCTAACTGTGTCGGTCCGATCTGCATCCCGAGATCACCTTCCAATGAATGGAACAGACCATAACTGGTTTAGCTTAGATACCACATATAAATTACGTTGCATACACTCTTTGATTTGTATGCATGTACTCCGTACAGTACGGAGTACGGAGTACAGTATATACATACCTGAAACCTAACTTTATCCAAATCCAAAGGGATCGGCATATATTTGGCTCTACTATAACTACCAAAAAAACTTTCTAGGATTGGACTAAATCAACTCTGAAACTTGCGCTAAATACTAGATAACAGGACTCAAGTGCGTTTTCATTGTGATGGATATGACCAATCTCCAACAATCCTGGTTTTGGGAGTACATGTGCAAGCAGATATTTTAGCATACACTAAGTTTGTAGGAAGGGTTGCAAATGATTCGCTTAGCAGTATGAAGTGAGAGTACAACCATACTATGGATATCCAATAACAAAGAGAAGTCGAGATGACACTCCATCAGGTTCCGGGGTCACAGACACCAATGTTAAACTTTTTCAAATGTATCTCCGAATTGATTCTGCCAGCATCAATGAACACGAGCCAGATCAATCATGGCCGAAATCCCACATTCCATCCTCAGCTGTTACAAAGACACAGCTTAGACAACCTTGAATCATTTACAGTACTAATTGAGCAAAGACCGTCAGTATCTCCTTGAGAAATCTTTAAGAGAATACAAACCCCCGTATCTGAAACATGAGGTTCTAAGACGCAGTTCAGCCCTGGGCAGCACGTCCCTATAGGGCCCACGATAGACACGCAAAGAGCTCCGCGTCGAAGACAAGTGTCACAGTTTTCTGAAGACTGCGGAATGGCCTGTGTAGGGACGATTAAGACAGCCATAGTATATACCAGACACGCTAACTTCATCGTGATGAATGCTGGGAGATTGAGGTAAGTGCGTTTTGGGGGGATGATATAGTAGACGGGCATGTACTATAATATCTAGTCCATTCGGAAAAGTCATATATAAAGATTTAGACGCTATTGACCATCTGGGGAAATTGGCAGGGTTTTATAACTTCCCCAAGCTCTGCCTCGTTACCTCATCTTTTGCGATATGTTCCCCTGACATTCATTTGAGTTACTAATAGAGTTAAGAGGGATACGAGCGTCTGTACTATGGATGGTTGAATCGATTTGTGCCAGTGAGCTGCTTTGTTATTGTATCACCGGCTCGAATTTAAAAGATGGACAACGTCATATGACGTTTTGGGGAAGTCCGCCCGGGTCTACGGAGTAGATGCGCATCCAATGCCAAATTTTGTGCTCGAAGTCTGTTTGAAGATACCAGTTTCCCGTTATAATAAATTCTCCTCGATCTCTTCCTCAATTGTGGACTGCGAAGGATTCCAACCCAATGTCTTCTTAGCTGATGGCAACGACACTAGAACCACATCCAAGCATAATGCTAGAATATAGTAAGAATTCGAGACTGACCCCCTTCTTCCCCAACAGTTTATCTGGCTTACAACATAGCTATTACTGGGCAAGGAAACAATCCCACAATTTTTCTATGTGCCGCACACCTCCTATACTTGGTTACTGAAGCCATCCGCGCCATTGGTGCATACTACCCCCGTGAGTACTACACGACAACTTCTAAATATCCATTTATCCAGACCCCTATCCAGTACATTTCAAAACAAGCTTGAGTTGTCAGTAATTATTAAGACCGGCCCAGAACCTGCAGTGACCATGAACAACTAATCCACAACTTTGGCTAGCATACATTTGACCAACTTTGTAGCACTCACAGCAAGCCTCCGGCAAAATTGATGTGATCTGTCGTCAATTCAAGTCTCCTAATATCAACCCATCCATCCACCTACCGTGGACACCACTTCTATCTCCCGAATAGCGTCCACACGGAAATCCCAATCATCAACGAATACACAAAATAGTCCTTCCTCCATCCCAGGTGATTCGCTTCCTAATTCCCATTTTGAAAACTCTATGTGTAGCGTTGATCGTAGAACTGTTCCCATCCAAGAGGTAGGCAGAGGGCGCAAACACCAAAGCCTCTCCTGTTCGCAGACCGGCAATCTGATAGAGCCCATTGAGACTGTCTTCTGCGTTGCTGTTGCTGCCCGAATCGCCAATAGGGACATGTTTCGCGATTGTTCTGTACCATTCGGGGCTCGTGAACCGATGGATGATTGTCATAGAACAAAGGTCAATCAGTCGAGGCGATATCGTAGGCTCCTGCGTGGAGATGATGGTTCGGACGCCTAGATGACGTTGCTGTCGTATGATGTTCAAGAACATCTTAGTCAGGTCCTCAGCTGCCGGGCTCTCGTTCATGTACTAAATCTTAGGTTACTAATGTTCACAAGGAGGATAACGGCATGATTATAACCTTGTGAGCTTCGTCTGCTACGATCATCTTACCTCTCGAGTGATGATCATGGAGGAAGAGGTTAATAGCAATGCGAAAAAGAATACAAGTGGTGGATTGATCCATGAATGGACAAGAGAGGTCCAAAATAGTGACGCCACCATCAGTGAAATAGTCGCTGTTGTGTCTCCCATTGAGATCTAAATAAGAATCAAGCAGATCCAGCCTCTGTTGCAGGAAGGGTGTCTGTGCGCGGTCTAACTGAAGGTCCTTCAGGCGCTTTCTAAAATCAAGGTAGTCAAAGGCACCCCCATGGTTCTCAATCGCCATCTCACGAAGCACTCTGACCACCTGGCTCATGTATAACGGCATCCGGTCGCTACTATCCATAGACATGAGGGACAGCATTATGCTGATATTCAGGTGATATGTTTTAAGTCTAAAAGGCAGGACCTCAACATTTGGTATTTGTGAGTATACCTTCTTGAGATTGTAAAAGTTGGAGGGAGGCACCAGGACTCTGACGGGAATGGAGAGTCCGTGGTTAGACCATTCTGGCAGAACCGAAGATAAGAATGCAGCCTCACATGGCTGCGTGCTAATATTCGAACTATATTCATTGAAATTAAGTACCAATGTAGAGAGTCGCTGCCTCAAGGCTCCGAGAATAGGCGATGCCATTGAGCAGTTTTCTAGCATGCCGGTTAGCCCTATGTCAAGCTTCGCTCTGGGAATAGTTGTTACCGATTATGCAATGCGTTGTATGAGACTTCCCACTACCTTGAACCCCGCATATAAAGGCCGAGAATGGAACGTTTGTATTTAGCATCACCCTAGGATCTTGGAATATCACCGATTCTTGAGACTTCAGCCCACCCATAAGAGCAAATTGAGATGGCATAGCTTCTGCCGTAGAAGATATCAAAACTGCGTGCTCGATATCATTGTGATTTGGATCTTGGGTAACTCGATCATCCTGATCCTGGATATCTAAGAAGCAAGCCTGCGTCGCTAGAGAAGGCACGGTTAGTGGAGTGAAAAGAGGTGTTACTCTGTCCCGATCATGGATGAAAAGGGAATCTTTGAAGTCTATAGTTACCGTTAGAAAGTATGTTTGAATGAATTAAGAAATAGTGGCTGTCAGACCTTGTAAGATTGCATGATCGTTTTGCTGATCTTCGTCCGTGGTGCTTGTTATCTCAAGGTGTGTTCTTGTCTCGGACTTCAAAGCCTAGTAGTACTTGTTAGAAGCATCTCTTTATCCAGTATCGTTTGCTAGGAGATGGTGAGCTAATGCACCTTCGTTGCGTCAGTTGGCTCCTGATTCTGGTCGAATTCCGCCTTTGGTGGTTCCAGTTGCGCCTTAATACCCTTTCCATAACGTTGTTGCACGGCCAATCCATAGCTGGATGATGCATCTGACATCAACCCCAAGAAAACAGACTAAGCTAGACTGACTTACCTTTTAACCACACTCTTGATGTACCCCTCTTGACCTGGGTGCTCGGCGAGGAATCTAGACTTGATCGCTTCCTTGTCGACCTCACCAGTCTGCGAGAACATGTCCCTGACAGCTTGGCGGATATTGGCTCTCAGAAGGCGGGAAGGCTTCCTGGGTCTTGATCTTCTCCTTGGCATATTAGGTCCTTTGAGATATACGGAGATTTTCTCGATTCCGTGTGGTTGAAGCCATAGATTGGGGAACTCGTGTTTCATGCCCAGGTAGATTGCTCACATTGTAGACAGTGAATATTAGTCACGTGTTGCAGGACATAAACACAAGTCTCAGATTTTTTAGCTTGTGGGATGCATTGTAGTATTCTAGATTAAACAGGCGCAGTTAAGGTTGGACCCCGGCAGTTTGACTCGAGATCTAGCACTCCGTCAAAATGAACTGCATCGATTATATGGACGCGGGTCCGGAATCGACAGCAAAACTTCCCTTTCGGGCAATGCTTTCCTCCACCCTGCAGGAACAACCCACTAATGATAGTTGAAAGGTTGCTTATATTGATGGCTTCAAAACACCCTATGTAACCTAATCACGTCTCCTGCTAAATTTCATTGCGTTCAAATCTTCGGCCAAGAAATGATCTTCGCCTATTAGGCCACTTCAGACCGGGTTTGGTCCATTGAAACTTGGTAGCAATGTTGGTTTTCCTTCTTCAGTGGCAAGTGCGACATGAAGGATCAATTTCTTCCTTGACTCTCGTGTATATAGACCGGGCTGCTCTGGCTCCGCTACTGTAAGTAACCACCAACCTCTCCAGTGTTTGTTAAATTGCCCTGCGCTCTCGTACGCCGCTTTCCAGAATGTGGTTCCCAAGCACAACTTGGTTGCTACCATTGACCCTGGCAGGAAGTGCCCAGGTGCTCGCGAAGGGCGTAAAAGGTGCGAAGGGTGCGAAGTTAGGCACTACTACGTCACACGTCAAGAAACCCGGGGTTACTTATAAAGCGTTTGAGCATCCTGCAACTAGTGTAGGAGTGGGATATGTTAATAATTCCGGCATTTGTGAGACCACAAAAGGCGTGAATCAATACAGTGGCTACTTAAGCGTAGGAGAGAACCAAAATATGTTCTTTTGGTATGAAAACTCGTCCGTCGCATCCCAATCATAAAGGCAGGAAGTTTACATATGAGCAGGTTCTTCGAGAGCCGAAATAATCCAGACAAGGCACCTCTTTCTGCCTGGTTCAATGGTGGTCCTGGATGCTCCTCTCTGGCTGGATTATTTGAGGAGAACGGGCCTTGCCACTTTCTCAATGACGGGCAGGATCCATCTTTGAACGAATATAGCTGGAATAACTTTGCCAACATGTTATACATTGACCAGCCCATTGGAGTGGGTTTTTCGTATGGAAACAATGACGTTAACAGCACGGATACTGCCGCTCCGTATGTGTGGAAGTTCATTCAGGCTTTCTATGATCATTTCCCGCGGTACGAAAGTCGTGACTTTGGCATTTTCACCCAGGTGAGTATTACTTTAGTCTGTTTATAGTTAGAGATACTGACTGAGTCAGTCATACGGTGGTCACTACGGTCCTGGCTTTGCATCCTATATCTTGGAACAGAATAAGGCCATTGAAGCTGGCACCGTGGAGGGTAAGAAAATCAACTTGGTTGCACTGGGAATAAATAACGGCATGTATGACTTGGAGCTCCAAGAGAAGGCTCACATCGCATTTGCATACAGCAACCCTTACAAGCAACTCATCGACAAGCCAACGAGAGACAAGCTTCTGGAGGCTTACAAGTCGGAATGCCTTCCAGCTCTTCAACAGTGCAAGCAAACTCAAACGGACGAAGACTGTCTGAACGCGGCTGTAGTGTGCGGAGAAGTCGTCGAAACCCCAATCTTAGAGTCGAGTGACTTTGACGTCTATGATATACGAAAACCGGCGAGTGATCCCAACGCCCCTCGCACATTTTCGAACTATCTTGCAAGGCCGGACGTGAAAAAAGCAATCGGTGCGAGTTCAAACTACGTGGAGTGCGGATATTTGCCCGGCCAGAAATTTGATGGAACAGGAGACCGTAAGTATCTCGATTACCACCTCCAGGTCCCAGTCCCTAACTTGAGTAGTTGCCCGCTCAACCATGCCAGCCCTGTCCGAAGTCATCCAGGCTGGAGTCAACGTCCTTGTCTGGGCCGGAACAGCCGATTTCATCTGTAACGTTGATGGAAGTATTGCTGTAGCCGATGCGGTCGACTTCTCTGGCCACAACGAATTCAAGGCCAAGGCCCTGGGACCCTATAAGGTCAACGGGAAGGAAACTGGACAGTTCAAATCTGTGGATAACTTCCATCTCCTAATTGTACACAACTCGGGACACGAAGTTCCCCAGTACCGTAAGTGAATCAAGCCGAGCCTTCTCCAGCAATCATTAGTATTATTTGCTAATTGTTGCAGAGCCGGAAACCGCCCTTCAGGTCTTCAATCAGATCCTGCAGAAGAAGCCCCTTTCCTCGACGTAGATCCTGCACAGCTAGTTGGTCTTCGACGGGGAATTCAGAAGTTGAAACGGTAGGGAAGAATTCAAAAACTGGGTATAATGGGGAAATTCAAACTATAATTCATACTAACTAGTTGAACTATTCAAACCGATTAAATTTAATCATCGCATTCTTCTATCTCCATTCCTCAGCTTTCAGGACGTCCTTTACAATCTTGTTAATATCATGCATCAATCTTAATAAACGGTTGGTAGACTGTCATGTAGGACTGATATTCCCAATTCTTATCATTCAGCGCTCCAGGCTTCGCATATCCACGGTGTATAATTGCAGCTAAATTCCGCAGCTGAAGACATCTATTTCACAAGGCTTTCCTTGACTGTAATATGACAGCTGATGAAATTTGTGCTAGGGTGAAGATAATCTTCGCTAACGATTCTGAGTCATATTCTACGATTTGAATAACGCTGATCTGCCCTGTTGCCAAATCCTTTCAGGGGCAGAAATGCCGCAGTCTTCATGGTACTGTATGTATGTACATACATGCCTTAACACACAACCACGAACAATCTAATCCGATAAAAATACACCAATTACTTGCAGAAAGACATTGAGGAATGGATAGTGATAGTTATTCATCTTCCACACACTTCAAATACTATCGGACATCTTAAAAGGCATAAAAAAAATCGTACCAAACAAGAGCCATATAACCCCTTATTTCTGGACCCAGTTGGTGCGTTGACTGCATCATCCAACCGCGGTGTTCTGTAACCGAGGCTCCTTTTGCTGTTTGCGATATCGGTTGGTCTCAATCCAAAGCGTTGAATATATGGATTGTGGAGCTGAAATACCTAATACGGAATGCGAGTGAGTGGGGATGCCAAGTTGGAAGCGCCTCTGAACAAGACATTATGGAAATCCTCGAGTTACTTACTTGGCAAGAGTTACTGTACGGAGTAACACTTGGCTTACTACTCTTCTTCCATGGGGTTCACCGGTTCAAATAGGCCAAGGCTCCAACACGAGGCGGCTATGCGCAGAGTTCTGAAGTCTCCCTGATGTGGTGTATATTTTGGTATGCTGACTGTTATATATGACTTTGGATGAAAATGATTGGGTCTGGGGAAGTTTTTACTATTGACTCAGCTCGTGATGAGTCCAAACAAGACTCGACTACCAAGATTCACCGATCTCATGACCCTTTCCCAGTCTACTCCGTACTATTACTACTAGATAGTACGTAGTACGTCCGGCAATACGGAGTACATTGACTACTTTTAGAACATGACGATTAGGACCGCCGAGGGTAAGGATCACCCGTTAGTCGAGGTGCCAAGTCCATAAAAGCCCACAAGGTCTCCGTGTCAATATGAAGGCCTGAGACATATCCAATGACCCCGTTTCCCCTAACGTTCGATTTCATGAGAAAGAGTCTCGATCTCCATGCAAGGACTTGTCCCGGATTTTGCCTTTCCTCTTTGGTGGTGTGATTCTCGAACTATAAATCCAGTGCGATTTCCTGCCAGCATTGAGACTCCCACTGGACGGACGGAGTATTTCGAAAAAGACGATTGATTGACTTTTGCACTTCGTGAAAAATGAAGGTCCCCGCTGCCCTTTCCACTGCCGTCCTGGTCGCTAGCGCCGCTGCCTTTGACAAGAACCAGCGTGAGTAATGTCATCGCCGTCGACTCGAGAGCGAGATAATTAACATGAAAGTATAGCATGGGGCAAGCGCGATTACAACTGCGTTAACGTCTTCCAAGGCATCCCAGACAACGCGACTGTCGCGCCGGAGACTGAGATTACCATCAAGTTCAACCGCGATTCGAAGAACTGTGCTGAGTATCTGTCCAAGTTTGAAGGGTCCGACTATTCAATCAATCTCTACAACAACCCTGTCAGAAACCTCGATGTTATCAAGTTCGATAAGCAGATTTTAATTCAGAAGGACATTCCCGAGAAGACTGGTACTGCTACGATTACCATCCCGTCCAAGGAGGAGCTCGGCACCGTTGCCGACGACAGCGTTTGGTATCTGCGTATCTCTACTAGCTTGCAGAACGCTCCGCAGTGGCCTTCGATCTTCTATGCCGCTGGTCCCTTCTCTATTCGTTGATCTCACTGGCGGGATGGTCTGAGCTGGAATGTTCACCAGTATTCAATCACTCTTGCACCAGTGATTCTCTTTCAAATGCCTCCCATCACTTACCGGGGAGCGTGTTGATAGTTTACTTCTTGGATAGCTTAAGGATGACTTAATTTGTACTTGGATGGTAAACTTTGTCCGAACTTCATAACTGTTACCTCTATCGAACCTTTACATCGAAAATCACTGCATGGAGGAAATTTTCCACATATAAGCGGTGAGCTGTTTTGGAAATCATTGAAATGACCCGTCCAGCCCTCTGCTAGTATGACCTGCAAGTGATTATTTGGACAGAGCTGCCATAAGCCGTTTACTTATTACTTTCCCTGTGAGATCATGAAAGAATAAAAACCCATCCTGACGTTAGCATCCGCTTGTTGCTATGCATCACAATCCAATATATCTCATGGCATGCTCTCATTCCCCCTTGACACTCCCACACGCTTCCATTCCTTCCCACACACACACCCAACGGCTCATGAAGAAACTGTGGCTACTCCTCCGTCCGCATCTGAGCCTTTTGACTCCTCCCCAATATCACCGAACTCAAATCCCCCACCGGTATTGCGATCGGAAAGTCCACCGCCTCCAACATCTGCGCAATGAAGATGTGCCAAACAGGGATAACTAGGGCGAGACTGAATGCACCAGCCGTCTACATAGAACAGTTTCATTAGCCGACACATCGACACCGAAAAAGACAGAGTGCAACACACGTATTGAAGTCGTAACGCAAGAGCAGCCTCCCCCAGAGCGAGTTGAAAGTAAGTTGCAGCGAACAGAGCAAATGTAATAACGAGAAGAAACAGGGCAGTAAAAATGCAGATATTGGTCCGGATCGAACATATGGTGTACACAAAAGTGATAAGCGTCAAGGCAACATAGTAGAATCCTAAGTGGCATAACCGGTTAGCGATGTCATGGTTTCTACCGTGGCTGGCTGAGAATACGCACCAAGCGTCGCGTTGTACGAGGGACTTTGCATTCCCTCCAGTGCATTGCCGGAGGATGAGTAATGGAGCCCTGTTGCGAATAAAGGCATGAGGCCTGTCCCTTGTACAATCCAGAAAGTGCCTTGGTGGCGTCAGCTATGCGTCGGTTCTTTCATGGGGACTTGCGATGTGTACTGTACCATATGTAAAGAATAAAGCGCATGAGAAGGTATTGCCAATAAGCCATTCTCCGATACCTCCCAGAATCTGCAATAGTCCGCCAAAAAAGAGGAACACGGGTCTGACATTTGTTAATCTTGACGGTGAAGGAGGCTGGTCAGATCGGGCTGTTCTCACAGTATTGCGGCACCATTCCCGCCACTGCCTCTGATCCCCATTGTTATGAAGGCATTCGGAGTGGCAGAGACCAGAAATCCGATTAGTGATATTGGAGTAGGGTTACCTACTTGCTTACGCAGTTCGCATGTCACTGATGGATGTTTGGGACTCAAGTAGAGCTTTTCAAATGCATCCCGAGATATGGGAAGGAAGACACTCTCAGTTGTTCGAACTGACTGAAGAATGTCCGGGTCATGTTTCTCATTGATATCACGGCTGGACATGATTGGGATGAGAAGTAAACAATGATTTGAACTTGAGCGTTCATGCACTTTATGCTATAGCAAGACCTATCTTGACGTGCAGTGCATGTCAGATTTAGGTACGAGGTTACCCCAGATTTCTTGCTTTAAGCTCAATTGTCATTGAGTACCCCTGCACAATGATTGTGAACCTGATGAATATGAATCCGCTTTATGCGGATATCACGGAGCAGAATGCGGGGATAGCACTTTTTTTCAGGTGCATTCACTATCTAGGACAGTTGAATGGATGAGAGCTACATTAAAGTTATCGATAGTGAATATGATTTCCCCACATTTAGAATACGTTATGCAGCAGGGGTCACAAACCCTGCCATATGCTCTGAACACTCCAGGGGGCTACAGCTTGCCTATCGTGAGTTCATATACAACAGAAAATTGAGACTCAATCCGGGTGGCAAGACAGAGAGCGGGATTCCCTTGAGGCTCTCAAGGTATTTGACTATTGAGCAGTGATATACAAGTTCTTATGGCTCAACAACCACTGCAGGATTGGGGCCACTTTGGACCGCTTAATTTGTCAGTAGGCGAGTACACATTCCTTAACCCTTTGTGCCCACAGATATACTTTAATGTTATATAGGTTGATTGTCTTGAATAGTGCCAAGCACTACCCAAGATCTGAATTTCTTTCAGAAAGGTCGCTTACATCGATATTGAATGGTCCGGTTAGTGCGGGATCAATCAAATCCGCAATCCCGCATAACCCTAAAAACCAGCCCATCTATTTCAGCTTTAAACACTTCTGCATCTTGTATGGATCTATACTATATCGAATATTGAGGAATATTTATTGTAATCAACAATTCCTGTAAAGGAAGTAAAACATCTGTATCATTAGTAGTACTAGGATTCGGGCAATAGTGGGCTGGGATATCTATTACTGACCGGATTTAACTTGTCCAGCTACAAGGCATGCATATCTTAATCATATCCAAGGTTTGTTATGTAAATTCAATCAATCTATATGCCAACGATTGAATAGTTTCAAGTTTGGGTTATTTAAATACATAGCCGCTACACTTCCTGCCGCAGTACGTTGGCAGCGGAGCGGAATATACGGCTTTGCGGGCCGGGTATTTCAAGGCCTCTGTGAGATTTCCTTTACCTCTAGGGGAGCCAGAAGTAGGGACAAGCTATGCGGAAATTCCCATGATTCTGTGAATGCACTCCTTGAGTGCTGAAGATCTATGAACTGTCTTGCAACAATCATTCGGCCGAGAAGATATATCCATATTCAATACAACATTATAGTATTTCAAAGAATGACCAGTATCCTATGTACAAAGATGCATTCAGCAAGTGACGGATATTGCTGTAAACACAGCCTTTTTCTCTTGTAAGGATGGCCGCTCAATAGATTACTTGCCACTGAAAATCGGCCGTGCTTGCGGTATCCTGCATAGACAAAATTGAATCCATACTCATTCACAGCTCCAAACAGGGCGAAATGCAACCATGACAAAGAACGGGTCTTCGAGGTTTGGACATTTTAGCAGCTTCCAAAAAAACCGAGGGATAAATAGATAAGATTCGCTGATCTTATCTTAGACGCCAAGAGAACAACGCAGCCACGCTCTGTTCAGTATTGTCGCGTATAGATGGGGTATCTTTCAAATAATGACCGGTTCCGGCTTATATTTATTACATCCTTATTCATTTTACGGTGGGAGTCCCTTCCTTCGCACTTGGTACTATATATTCCCATTGGTATTCCGAGCGCTATTTCGCCGAAATTGTCTTCAAGGTTATACTTATTCAGATACATCATAACGAGGCATGGTTAGCAAAGCAGCAACGTAAAACAGTACATAATAGCGTCACAAGCAGCACATCCGTGTGGTCGGGTTGGATTGTAGGGTCCTATCGTGAACTGTCTACTAACGGGATTTCGCTATAGGGGTTTCTAGTTCTCCCATACACTCTTCCTGCTCTCTGCAATCTCAGCGCTTTATCGATTCAAAGCCGTATCACAGCCTTTAACCATCCTAGGAGGCCACGTACTCTTTTTGCTGTGAGTGCATACATAAGAATAAAATACATTGTTTGATAGACAAGTCAGTTTGCTATTGTAGAGGCAGTTATGCCACGTTATATATACAAAAAGCATGCTGCCGGAAGAAATATTCCGCACCTGGAAAATCATATACGGAGTCTATTATGTATATACTCAACTGGACTTTTATCCGTTCACTTTCAGCCCGCTGAGTGGTCGAGAGCCCTGACCGCCCGCGGGGGTTCTACCGGTTCGCTCCCCATCAAAATTCTTACATTCTGATTGGCCCGAGGTGGAGAGTACTAACTACCTTAAAATATTCTGCCCATATAGTAAATAATTTTAATTATTCT
>ML739143.1:0-70687 GCA_009193565.1 Aspergillus coremiiformis | reverse complement strand
AAAAAAAAAAAAAAAAAAAAAAAAAAAAAAAAAAAAAAAAGAACCAGAAAAAGGGTAGGAAGAGAAGCCCAACTATCGATCAACGCTCCGCTTGGCTCACTCCACCAACCCACCGACTTCTCTTACCCTTACGACAAAATCCTTTGATGCTCTTTCGATTCGAATCCGTCGTCCGAACTCGAATCCGGTAGTGCAGCCACTGGACTGGTCTGTACCCCCTCCCGATCATCGCGTCTTAAGAGTCAACTGTGGCCGGGTTATCACGCTTCAGAAAAAGAATTAAATCAGACTGTCTCCGTCCTTAGAGAGATAGTACCAATTGTCTTTGGCCAAAACCGGTTTTTATTAACGGCCGTGCGACTGTCAATCTAGAGCCTTCCCCCTTCATCTCGACCAAGGCTCTCCGATATACAACGCAAACTCAGCAGGTGCTGCAGGTGTTTTGCAGTAATAAAATCTTATTCTTCTTCCATCTGTATTTGTTATACATCGAAGCCTGAAGGCAGGAAGAGAAGCCAGTCCCTCCGGCTTTTACTTGATCGACCTTCCTTTCATTTCTTGCTCCATGGCCAGCCACATCATTGGTAATCGCAATAGCACTCCGGACGCTTCCAAATCCAGCCTTCGGCCCCCGTCGTCGTCCCGTAACTTAGGTTCGCATCAGCTTCGAGCGTCGGCCGATATGTCGGGTTTTCCATCCCCACTGTCATCTCGCAGCATCCGTCCGTCATCGGAGGTATACTTCAATCAGCAGTCTCAGACCTCTAACAATGCTGAAGATCCTTTGGATCGCGCGGCCCAGCAGTGGCTTGCGGATATCGATCAGTACGAAACCACGTTAGAAGAGATGGCGGCTGCTACACTTGATCAGGATTTCAAGGATGAGCTCAGTGCTATTGAGCAATGGTTCCGTGTTCTCAGCGAGGCTGAACGCACCGCCGCCTTGTATGCTCTGCTGCAGCAGACTACTCAGGTGCAGATCCGTTTTTTTATTCAGGTTTTGCAGCAAATGGCCAAGAGTCACCCCATGTCAGGATTGCTGTCGCCCGCGAACTTTGGAGAAAAGGGTAAGCTATTCATTCAATGTTTCTATAGGAACATGCATTGTTTTGTCACTAACATTTGACGTCTTCCAAATAGATGCTATGTCCAACCGCCTGAATGACGCGATGTCTAAATTGAACGTGGACAGTTCTCGGAACTCTTTGGGTCGCCCTCCGCCATCCCCAGGTGCCAAGCGCAACTCGGGCCTGGACTCCTCGACTATCAATGCTATGTTCCCTGATGCCGCCGCAGCCATCGCTAAGAAGAAGGCCGAGTTCACCCAGCAGACTGGCAACGCTCCCCCCTCCAACCGTAACAGTGCTGTATTCGGAGATCGGACTTCGTTCGTTGCCCCTACCATCTCCGCTCCGGATAACAATGCGGACAACCTGAGTCAACCCCCCGTGTCACCCTGGGCCCAACGAGGTCCCGAAAATCAGCCGCCGATTGCTCGACCCAAGTCATCCGCTGGGCACCAGCCGATGGGGCAATTCAGTCAGGCATCCTCTGGCCTGCGTTCTCCCCTCCCGCAAACTGCCACGATCCCCGCGCCCGAAATTGATGCACCCCTTCTGTCACCATACAATGTTGGGAATGCCAGCTGGGCTTCCATGACCAACACGCCAATGACGGCTACTTTCGCGCAGCAGCAACAGCAGCAGCAACAACAAAGCTCACAAGCCGACATGGTGGCCAACGCGACGGCGATGAAGCTGGCTGCTTTGTCTACTGTGAATAACCGCATTGCGCTAGATGATGCACGGAAATACCGCCGCGCTCGCTCCAATGACGGACAAGGGAAGAATGCCAACATTAATGTCACCCAGAACATGCCTCAAGGCGGCCTCGCAAGCCCAGGTCTTCCAGGCACCAACCACCTTGTTGCTGGACAACTATTGAACGCACAACAGCTGGCAGCACTTCAGGCGCAACAACAGGCCGCGATGGCGGGTCGGCGTTCTCGCCCAACGTCTCCTGGAATCGCCATGCAAGGCGGGGCTCTCGGTCCCATGGGATTCACGTCCCCTCAGAACAACGGTTTCTTGGCAGCGTATGACCCGAACAATCATCTCATGGGCAATGGACTGGGTGCGCTCAGCATTGGACAGTTTGGACTTGGCAGTCACGAAGGTTATCTTTCGGATCATTCGGAGGTCACTCGCGGTCGCTCTCCACGAGGCCGTCGTGGTAGCTCCAAGCCGCCGGAGGATCCCACCGACCCTACTCTGTTAAAGGACATTCCCAGCTGGCTGAGGTCTCTGCGCTTGCATAAGTATACGGATAACCTGAAAGATCTGAAATGGACGGAGCTGGTTGAGCTTAACGACAAAGCTCTGGAGGAGCGTGGTGTTAATGCGCTCGGCGCTAGGAACAAAATGCTCAAGGTGAGTCGATTCCTAGACGTAGGATAGGAGATCTCGGATACTAACAGAATCACAGGTTTTTGAACAGGTCAAAGAGGCCAAGTCTGATGGCAAGCTCGACAACATTCTGTGACGGAGGATATATTGTTCCTCGGGCTTTGTTTTCCACTTGTTTTCCTTTTTTTTTTCTCTTTCTCTCTCTCTCTCTCTTTCTTTTTATCTTTCTAACATTCTCTCCCTTGCATTAATTTGATTAGATTGAGATTGGGCATAAGTGGCAGGATCCGATTATATCCATGAGCGATTCATTGGATGACAGGAGAGTTGTGTGTGTGATCATCGATTCGAGAGGTTGTCCGATCAGATATTGGATGTGTGACTGAAAGTCTGTATGTATTTGTTTGATGGATTTGGCTATTGGGCTGCCTTCAACAGTTCCCCGAGGCCTTGACGCATTTGGGAGGCCCGGTTGTGTCCCAGATGTTACCAGGCCAGGCAAATGGTTTATGACAAGAATGAGGCTTGACTGATTGGCTTGAAGCTTTGATGTTATGTTAAGTATATTACTGATTAATTAACGACTACCATCTATACTTGTTCCTATGGGCTCAGAGAAAATAGAATCCATTTCCTTTACTCCGTACAATGATATGATATCCAGAAGTTGTCTCTCTTTGGAACGTGATGCCGATGTCACGGGGTTGAGTGGAAATTAAATCCGACTCCCTCCGATCCAAATTTATCCTCCTTTCCACACTTCCACTGTTCATTCACCTCACCACGCCTCCATCGGCAGGGATCTTGCTCCGTAAGCGGGGTCTATAATTTACAGCCGTTAATAAGCTGTATACAGCGATTAAAGAAACTATTTGCAGCCATGTTTCGCTTGCAACCAGTGAGTGAACAGTCCGAAAGTATTCCGGAAAATGAGTTCACAGCTATGCAGAACATGTTCATATGCAGGGGCATCAATTTCTAATTGGACTATGCTTTGCATTGATGCTTGTGGGTTCGTGTTCCCATCACTACCGGGTGGTCGTGGACCTCGTGACGCTTTTCTACGAAGGAAATAGACGCTGGACATGATGGAGAGTCAACGCCGATTGTCCTGATGCTGTAGAGGGCCATGTGATGGATACGGATACTACTCTCATCTCTAAGCCTAAAGTGGGAAATCTGGGGTTCATCCCAAGTCTTGAAGACCCCTTGTGGCCGTAATGAAGTATTACACCCCTGTGATAGTGAGAAAAAGACAGCGGTGGCTGGCTGAATAGAGTCGAGGGCGTCGTGGCCTCTCTAGCGACTGAAACCCTACGATCCTTTACCCCTAGCCATACACCAAAGTCGGGGTACACTGAACTCGTTTGGTGGTAATTTCACCAGACCTATTTGGGGGAAGATATGCGTTGTTACTTTCACAGCTGAGAATATGGTCTGGTGGACTGCTCTTGCACAACAATTCCAAATAATGGTTCTCAACCCCCTATAAGAAGGGCGTCAAGTCCTACTCAATCGTGTCTATAACCTCAACAATCAGCTCCAATCACTACTTCCAAGATCTTTCTGATTCCCAATCTTTCAACATGAAGCCCTCTCCTCTTAACCTTTTCGTCTTTCTCTTACAGGTCTCTTCCATTCAGGCCAAGGTCCCCACATTCAAGATTGGTCCTGATGCAGCCATCTCCGGCAACAAGATTGAGTACGACGATCTTGAATGCAGAACGGCCAAGTCCTGCGCTGCACCTGGTGCCGTTCCCACCCTGACCAGCGACAAGAAGTACTTTGCCTGCTGTCTGGAGGGGCAGAAGCTTCTGGGTAGTCTGGAGACCGCATTCGATTGCTGTGCGGCGGGTCATGACCTGGTTGGCTCTGGCGAAGTCGGGTATAGGTGCTGTCCGACGGGGCAGACGTATGACGGCTTGATCTGCAAGCCGGTGTGTGAGAACGGCAAAGTCCTCGTCGATGGCAAGTGTGTCTGCGCTAAAGGCCCTGGCGAAGGTCCTGGCGCAGGCCCTATACCAGAGCCATTCTGCACTTCCGGACTAACATCCGGTAAGTTCCACACCCTATTGACCTTCAATTGAATAAGCTACTTATAATCCCTCTTTCCGTAGGCAAATGCTATACCTTTACCGCACTCAACGGCAATGCGCTAGGCGCCGGCGAAGACGGAATCTACTACGCCCGTCCCAACGACATGAACTTCCACTACGGTAAATTCCAGCTCTGCCTAGACGAGAAATGTGAGGGGGGCAACCCCATCAACCCACAGGACGGAGTGTACATCAGAGACCTTTATGGCGACGTCAAGACCGGCGCCAACAAAGGCCAATGGCTCGACAATTCAAAGGATGGCGCCCACATCCGCAAGACCAAGGACTTCACATCCGCCGGCAAATTCTCTCTGAGCAAATGGCCGTGCGGCAGATACTGCCTGGGAGGAGCCGAGTGGGGAGTTGGTCCCGCCTGTCCATCGCAGACGCCGGCTATTACCTTCTTCTCGCAGGACCCACAGATGTGTACGGTTTTTGATTTGACCGAGATCCCTTGTGATATCAAGTCGCCTGCCAATAACTGCATCTGGAAGAGTGGGAAGAATCAGTGCTGTGACAAGGTTGATTGCGGTCACCTGTGATCGACTACTCGTACCCGCAGGCGTTTGTCGCTACTTGTGAACACAATAGGGGGGATTCGTTTGAGCTGTTGGATAATAGCAGCAGTTGACATTCAAGTTATTAATTGAGTAATTACTGTGGTATCTAGTTCGTTTAATATGTACAATACTGTCCAAATTTAACACACGCAATGCAACAAAGATAAAGTACTTTGCCTCCGTCGCCTAAGGCATCAACCACAAGAGAAGCAATGACTAAGCAACCAACCCAAGGCGGAAGCAAACAGCAGAATACCCACGAACTGCGACATCATCGCAACGATCCCAAGCAACAACTTCACCTCAGAAGCAACAAACAAAAACCCACCCCGAACACCCAACACGCCAACGAAAAAAGAAAACCAACGGACCAAAAATGCCCCCAACCAAACAAGAAATCTCACTTCTAATCAACCCTCTCGTCCCAGAGGCCGTACAGCATAACAACCGAGTACGTGACATCCACACACAGCCACCAAAAGAAAGAAAGAAAGAAAGAAAGAAAGACAAAGAACCTAATCAATTCCAGATCCTCGCAAACCTCCACTCCATCAGCTCCTTCCTACTAGGTCTAACGGCCGGCATCCTCGCCCTGCAATCTGCAACGGGCTTCTTGTTCTACTTAGCCGGCACGGTTGTCGTGTCGGGGGTTTTCCATGTGTTTTTGCTGTACCGGTCGAGCGGGCAGGGCGCGGGGGTGTTCTTTCCTGGTCCGAATGTGGGGGAGATCGAGGGGATTGATGATATGGGGTTGGTGTGGGGAGTTGGGAGGGAGATGAGGAGGAAGGGCTCGTGGAGGGATGTGTGGCTTGGTGGGGGGGTTTTCGGGGAGGCGTTGTCTGGGTTTGTTCTTGGGTGGGCTGGTCTTGGGGGTGTTTTGAGGTGAAAAATTAATGGTAGAGGGTATTGTGATTTATTAGTATTCGGGTTGGGTCGATGTTGTGTTGGTCTTTTTGGATGTGTTGATGTTGCCCTGGAGAGCGTTTAGTATGTACATATATTGGGTTCGGGAGGAGGAGGGAAGGTTGAATACCTTCAGCAACGCCCATAAATACGGTACGTAGATCACTTCGCTATGGCTGCTTCCGTTCCATTCCTCGTCTTTTGGCTTCGGTGTGATCCATACATTTCCGATGAACAACCCGGTAACCAGACTAAGTCCCATAATTGGCATGATCGCAATAAAGGCCCACATAATAGCATCTTTGCCCGCTAATCGAACGCTCTGTTGCGCCTCCGTTGGCAAATCCGCAATAAACGCCAAGGAGTTTGTATCATGGACATCAAGGGCACTGTCGCTCCCCGACAGAATCGATGACCGGACGAATTTATTATTAAAGACACTGCCCATGATCGTCAGACAGAGGGTGCCGCCGAACGGCTGCGCGAACCGCATCAACGACTGTGCGGGCGCGATCTTCTCCGGCCACACGCCTACCATGTGCAGGGTGGCAGGCATAAACCGGAGACCTGTTCCGGCACCGGTTAGGGCCATCATACCGTTGATCAGGCCGGTGTTTTGGGTGCTGATGGCGTATACGACCATGGCTAGACCGACGGTGCTGACGATTGTGCCGATGTTAAGGGGGAAGAAGGTTTGTGCTGGCCAGACGTTGCACATGAATACGGCGAGGTAGACGCCGGCTATGCGGCGAGTCAGTTTTCTGTTCTAAGGAAGTCAGGGGATGTATTCGTACCGCCCATCCCGGGGATGTAGTATAACAGTTGCACGCCTGCTCTTGAGGCTGGATAGGCCTCGACCAGGGAGAAGTAGATTCCGATGTAATAGAAGATGGAGTACATTGCTGTGGATGTTAGAATTGTTTGCGATTGATCGAGGGGGAGTAAGCAAGCTTTACCGGCTCCTGTGGAGAACTGCACGATAGCAAGCCAAATCGTGTCTCTTCTAGCGAACATGCTGTACGGGAGCATGGCCACCTGCTTGGGGAAGATCCGAGCGAATATCCGGCCCGGCTCGAGGAGATACTCATAAATGAAGAAGACAACGAAGCAAACGCTGCCCACTATCAGTGGTGCGAGAACCTGGGGCGCTGACCAAGGGTAAGTGGCTCCTCCCCACGCAGTGGCTAGGATGATGAGGCCCACGCCGAAAATGAAGAGGATTGAACCAATGATGTCGACCGTTGCGAGAGCTGGAAGAATCCCTGACAGTCGAGAGCCCTCCTTGAACATGGTACCTTCGACGAGCTCATTGCGCAGGAGTACGAAAACTAGTATATGGGAGATCACCGCGATCTATAGAACCATGAGCAATGATGCCTTGACGGCGGAGGGTCAATCATACAGGGATGGATATCACGAAGCAGTATCGCCAATTGGCCTGATATCGTGTTAGTCACCAGTCCATGACATGTAACGGGGGTGAGTGCCTCACATCTGTTAGATATCTAGTTAGTAGTCAACCGTTAGCACAACATCATATATGATGGGGATTACTTGAATACCATACCCTCCAACAGTTGGTCCGACTGCATAACCTATACCCCCCACAAGGGTAAAGAGGGATTTCGTCTTTGCGCTCTCTTTAAGAGACACCTTGTCGGAAAGGATAATCATCACTACGTTCATTAATCCGGCATCGCTGACACCCTGCAAGGCTCTTCCTAGCAGGAGCATTCCCCATGTCTGTGCCGCTGCACACAGGACGCTGCCAATAATCATCAGAAATAAAGAGAGATGAAGGGTCTCGCCCCGTCCGAAGACATCAGCGAACTGACCAAACATGGGAATGAAGGTGGTGGATGTCAAGGTGAAAGCCGTAACAATCCAGTTTAGCTGGTCGAACTCGTCTGTACGGATAACCGTCGGTCATTATACTGTATATCCCATCAATGCTGAATGAACAGGGGGGACACGCACTGAAATGGGAGGCGATAGATGGTAACGCCGTAGCGACGATGGTCAGGTCCAACGTTGCCAGGATAAATGGCAGAGAGAGTCCAGCGATGAGCTTCCATCGATAGACACGAGCGTCATGCTTCTGCTTCCTGCAGACCTGGCATTTTTCATCGCTCTCGGGCTCGTCTTGAGGTACTACTCGCACTCTATCCTCTGAAGCCGTTGTATCTTCCGCAGACACCCTGTTCATCAACTCAACTTGGAAGGGTCGTGAGTGTGGACAAGGGAGTTTCTTCGTCACTGGCGTTGGGAACTCGGAGTTATTGTTCGCATCCTGGTTCCTCGACGTTATCTTTTGATGGCGGATATATTTTGCTGCTACAAACATAGTAGAATCGACCAATTTGTACTAATCTTGATGACTCAGAGAGATTGCTGGCTGGGACAGGAAAAGGAACAGCCGATCCCTTCTTATATGTCTTTTCAAGAGAGCCATTCGGTAGGAGTTCTTGAACTCAAGATGGATTCCAGAAGGTGGATTTACGATGCTCTGCGGGCTGTGTCAGGGCCCCAGCCACACAGCGTGGAGGACTTGAGTTCGAGTCGTCTGAATACTGATATTAATGACGATGGGATTGGTCTGTAGACCGAATACGATTTGAACCAATTTGGAAAGTAGTACAACGTAGTCTGATATCATCAAAGAAGGGAGGTTGAAATGGAGTAAAATCTACGGACGATCATCAACGCACAGCCTCATTGAAAGACCCATAATCACGAGCGAAACGTTGCCCTATCAGCCTCACTGACACCTCGAAATCTTTCGCGTTGACATCTTTCGCCAGAGATGACATATTACTTACTATTGAGTCTATGGATATTATCTCCATTGTTACCATGTATATAATTACTACTAAGAGATAGAGACCAGGTGTACGGAGTAGTGTACTATTACTCTGAAAGATTACGTGCCTGAGGCCAACATTGAAAATACTAATAGTACTTAGGATATCTTCAAAGATATCTTGCAACCTCACGAGGAATACAAAGTTGATCAACATGAAAAGGATCGCATATACTATACTATTCCATAGGTGGCACGGAACACCAGAGATCCGTCGGAGGTGGAATGATCTGATTCATTAGTAGGTACTGCCATGGTCACGGTGACTATCATACGATTCTTGTCCGAGTATATTTAACTCAACTTCTCACCGTATCGACACTCCCTTTTTCTCCGACAACTTCGAACATGAATTTACGTCCCCTCCAGTTATTACTTCACCCCTTACAAAATAGTATACCCAGACTCTTCCCAACGATGAGCACCTCACCAAATCTGTTATCGTCGCCATTGACGCAATCCCAACCAGTGATCGTGGTGGGATCGGGACTGGCCGGATTATCAGCCGCGACGCAACTCATCTCGCACCAAGTCCCCGTCATAATGCTCGATAGGGCTGAAAAGCCCGGAGGAAATAGTATCAAGGCTTCGTCTGGCATAAACGGTGCGCCGACGAAATTCCAGCCGGAGGAGGTCAATGACTCCCGGGAGCTTTTTCTCTCGGACACGGTCAAATCGGCCGGCAGTGTTTTCGATTCGTCCCCGGCGGAGGAGCACAAGAGGCGGGAATCGTTGATCTCGACTCTGACGGCGTCGTCGGCGGAAGCGGTTTATTGGCTGACGGATGAGAAAGGCGTCGATCTGAGCAAGGTTTGCCGGTTGGGTGGACATAGTCAGCCGCGAACTCATCGGGGAGCCGGGAAGCAGCCACCGGGATTTTCTATCGTGAGTACCCTTTTGGAGTCTTTGAAGGCGAATTCGCTCTTTCAGCTTCGGTCGGGCGCGAGAGTTACGAAGGTGTTGCGCGAGGCGGATGAGGTCTTGGGGGTTCAGTATGTCAGTGGTGGTGATCAGAGTGAGGCCGGGGACGATACCAAGACGACGCTCAGCGGACCGGTGGTGTTTGCAAGCGGTGGCTTCGCAGGTGATGCGCATGGACTGCTGGCCAAGTATCGACCGGATTTGGCAGGGATACCATCCACGAACCAGGCCGTAGAGGGTACGCAACCACTCCTCGAGGACATAGGGGCTGGGCTGGTGGATATGGAGCAAGTGCAGATCCATCCGACTGGGTTTTTGGATGAGAAAGAGCCCTCAGCCTCCGTTAAGATCCTTGCGGCGGAGGCACTCCGGGGCGAAGGTGGAATCCTCCTGCTGGGGGAGGGAACTCGATTTGTGAACGAGTTGGAAACTCGAGAGCACATTACGAATGTTATTATGCGCTCCGCACAGCCGTTACAGACAGACGCGCGTCAATGGGATGTCAATCTTCTCTTGGATGAAGGGACCGCTGCAGCCTTGGGATCACATATGGGCTTCTATCTGTGGAAAGGGCTCTTGCGCAAGACAACGGTGCATGAGCTTGGGCCGTCGATCCTCGAAACGATCAAGAAATATGCAGATATTGTTTCCGGCAAACAGCAAGATGAGTTTGGCCGAACGGCTTTCGGCAACTGGACTCTGAAAGACGTGACGCCGGACTCTGTGATCTACATAGGGAAGGTCACACCAGTCACCCATTTCACGATGGGAGGAGCGACGATTGATGAGCGCAGCCAGGTGCTGGATAACAAAGGAACGCCCATCAAAGGTATCTGGGCTGCCGGGGAGGTGACTGGAGGTCTACACGGCCAAAACCGCTTAGGAGGGTCGTCACTTCTCGAGTGTGTCGTCTTCGGAAGAATCGCAGGCAACGAGGCAGCAGCCTTCCATAAGAAACACTACGCCTCCTGAGCGGCGATTAATATAACCCATGTATGTACATTCATTCATTCAAGACTCCTTCTTCGGAGGTTCCACTCCCAACGCTGGTTCCAACTCCGGTTCACACTTTTTCATAGCCTTCCGATATGCTTCTCTCTCACCAACGCGCTTCAGATACCGAACCACATTCTCGTACTTGTCCAAGCTGTAAGGAAACCAATATCGCAACGTGGTAAGCACAAACACCACCATCACATCAGCAACCGTAAACAGGCCACCCGCAAGCCAGACGTTCTCGCGTAGTCTCTCATTGAGCGCTGCAAAGGCACTCCCGAAACGGTTCTTCGCCATAGCCATGTAAAAACTGTCGTCACCGAGTCCGAGCGGGCGCAACGCCATAGACAGCATCATGGTGGGCATAAAAGTACCGTTGCCCCAGTGCCACCAGTACAGAAAATCAGCGTAGGCGGGGTGCGTGGAGGGCAAAAATAGTCTGCCCTCAGCGTGCTGGTGGCAGATGTATTCGATGCAGGCGCCGCTCTCGGCCAGGGTCACGTCGCCGTCCTGGATGACGGGCGCGGTCTCCTGGGGATGCAACGCTTTGTATTCGGGTGGGGCGAGGACAGGCGCCCGTTTGTATGTCTTGAGCTCATAGTCGATGGCGAGTTCTTCGCAGAGCCAGACAATGCGTTCTGACTGGGAGATGTGGAGATGGTGGACGGTGAGGGTCATGGTTGTATCACTCCGTGGAAAAGAGGTACTTCAATGCTTTGATTTATATGTGACGGTCTCAAAGTTGAACGTGGAAGAGGACGGAGGAGTTGGTGAGTCTTTCTTTATACCTTGCCAAGGGCCTCTAAACTTCGGTTCTTTGTCTATCTTCGGGGCCACGGCCGGGCTGAACGGGCCAGATTCAGATTTTAGGGCGTCCGAAGTGGACTGTCAATAGCATATCTAAAATCTAGTAAAAAATATCAGTCAGCGTCTGTTCAGCCTTTCTAGTGATATGATCCAACCGGGGAGATATCACAGGGCCTCTTCTCCTCCAGGAGAGTAGTACTTACGTGGTTATCGTGCGCGGGTGAAGTTGAGCATTTGCGTGAGGCTTCCCCGGGTCTATTATACAACTGACAGCCTTGTATATAAGGGGTAAGTGTGTTATTATATCTGGTAGCTAGAAGGCCATATGTCTTGGACGAAAATCCAGCTTATGTGGATGTATATGTGCATCAATGAAAGTCTATCTAAATACACAAAAGCCAGGTGGCGAGGGTATATATATGAGCCGAGTAACGATTCCAACAGACATAAATGGAGTAGGTAGACTCGCTTGTAATAAACATTATGAATCAGATATCATCAAAGACCATTCACCGGGCATTATAGTAGAAGACTCCAACCAGGGAGTATCACAGGTGACAAAAATTGAGAGCGGACTATGCATCAAGGACATTCATGTTAGGGTCCGGCTGCTCGCCCGCATTGGCCAAGGCACTCTGCAGTGCACTCGTCAGGTCGATATGGAAGAATGGCCGATTGAGGCCCTGCACCAAAGCGACCTTTCGGCGATTGCGGTAGGCCGTGCTGTCCTTCAGGTCACGTTGCAATATGTCATCCTGAGTGCTGTTGCTATCGGAAGACTCTTCGATGTCACGCGTCTCACGCTCTTTGGTCTGCGACTCATGCTTGAAGCCATGCTCGAGATCCTCGTGCCCGAGGCTATGCTGGACGTGCTCGTTGTTTATCATCTCCGCATGAGCTGCAGCAGAGGCACTGCCTTCAATTTCGGCCACGCTGAAGATTGGCTTCCACCTATGGAATCCTTCCTCTGAGTCAGGGGATGGGTAGCCGAAACCAGCAGCTGTGAGGGCTCTCTTTGTCCAGCGGTTGTTGATATGAGCAAAGTGCCACTGCACAGTCTTGGGGGCCGCGTAGAGGTCGAGCTGGTTGCGAACATCGATGAGGTTTTGGACGGAGGTCACATCGACATTGTTGACCGAAGAGAAATCGAGAATGACGGCCTGCAGTACGGGTAGATGCGACCGGTCTGCTTCAGCCTTGCCCTTGCGAGGGCCCGGGTTATTCCATGGTCGATCACCTGGTCTACCGTAAGAGAAAGAATTTGTGCGACGCGTATGCTGGAAAATTGTCTCAACCAGATAGTCGGTATAGTGATTGGCATTGGGGTAGTTAAATCCCTCCGAGAATCGGTAGATGAAGATACCAGGGTAAGGCTGCTGCACCTCGATATCGGGGTTCGATCCGTCCGTGTGGTTGATAGGCAAGAAGATAGACCGACTCAATTCCTTGTTGTTGTCGTTACTGTTGGAGGCATTGGGGGAGCTGCCAGATCCATATTTTCCGTCCTCCTTTATCAGGTGATCTCCAATCACCGAGTGGATGGTAACTTTCCCCAAGAATTGGCCGCGCGCCTTGGCAACACGGAAAAGCAGAATGGCGATAGACACACAGATGGTACAATAGATTCCGACCTCAATCGTGGTGAAGATGGTAACGAAAACACCGATGAAGAAGATGATCGCGTCAAGAGGCGAAACACGCCAGAACTGGTACACCGTGTTGGGTGGAGTGACGAGATCCCCGACGGCGTGAATGATGACACCAGCAAGGGAAGATTTTGGGATGTAGAAGAAGACCGCGGGCAAGGCATAGATGGCAAGTAGAACAACAACCGCGGTAATGACACCAGCAAGTGGGGTGCGGACACCGGCTTTCGACTTGATTGCGGTCCGGGAGAACGATCCAGTTGCTGGGTATGCGCCAAGGAATGGTCCAAGCAGGTTCGATACACCAATAGCAACCAACTCCTGGGATGGATCAATCGTGTAATTGTTGACACGGCCAAAGGACTTCGAGATAGCGATGTGTTCGATCAGGAGTACAATGACCGAAGCAGGTAGTTGATTAGCAAAAGTCTTGATAATCCTGGCATTTACCTGAGGAACAGCCGCATGCTGGAAACCACGAGGGACATGCCCCAGAAGGTTAAATCTGGGGTGATCCCGCCGGTGCAGATTCACCGCCGCGCTGATCATCGTGTAGAGCAAGATCACGAACACCGTCCGTAAGGTCGATACGAAGAACCAAATCTTAGCATGACGAGGGAACTTTCTCGCGCCATAGTTGCAGCCCCAGCGAATCATATAGAGCATAACCAAAGCAGAGAGACCCATGGCGGCATCGATTTTCGCAGTGGGAAGGTACTTTAGTGTGTTGATGATAACCATATATGTAGAACCTTTCGTCGAAAAGTTCGCTGTCTCTCCAAGCATGTCTTTGACTTGACCGGAGCAAATATTGATAGCGGAACCGGTCATGAAAGCTGAAATGGCCGGTAAAGGAATGAAATCGACAATGAATCCCAGTCGAAGCAGACCCATGACGCAAACGATGGCTCCACAGATGACGGCCATGCAAGAAGCAATTACATAGGCTGGAACATCCGGAATCTGCTTCTGCGCCTCAGCAACCACTGTACCTACAAGGGTAGACATGACAGCAACCGGCTATGCAAGGCAGATAGTTCATTAGTAAAGAGGATCAACTTTATTGGCTTGGAAGTGAAATTACTTACACCAATAGTGATATCCTTCGAGGTCGCGAAAAACCAGTACAGGAGGACACCCATGAACGATGAATACAAGCCAAACTCGACAGGGAGGTTGGCAAGTTTAGCGTAAGCCATTCCCTGTGGAACGACTACAGCGCCGACCGTCACGCCTGCATCTCAATCAGCACTGCCTCTTCCTGAGACCAAATCCAGGGGTTAAAACTCTTACCAGCAATCATGTCACCCAGAAACCATTGGCCATTATATCTCGTGATCCATGAGAGGAATGGGAAGAGGTTGTAGAAGTAACGGCCCACCTGTGACCAGCTCGGGCAGAGCTCTCTCAACCATTCCGCGGAGGTGGGTTCTGGCTCCAGATAGGAGTATGTGTCTACAGTTCCAACGGAGAACATCGACTCGCCTCGTGTAACTGTATCTGCATGAGCTCCTAAAGGATCCCGATAGGGAACCTTGATGCCCAGGGCCTTGGCCACGCCGTGACCGACTTTCGTTTTAATGTCCCCCGACATGGTTGTTTCTGGGAAACGGTCTCCGAAGTTGAGACGAGTCTGTAGGTAGCCCCAGAGTATACCACTGTATCACAGCAGTTCCTTGGGGTGAGGTGGAATGAGGGCCAACTTGAATAATTTGAAGAGAAGGGCGGGGTAGAAGAGGAATAAAAGGAAGGGAGAGATTGATAGAAAAGCGGATATGCTTTCAAGCAAGGACCATCGCCAAAGCCTGTGGAGAATTGAACATGGAGGGAAATGCGGCAAAGTGGATAAATTTAAGGTAGAAATGACGAGACAGCCAAGAGCGATGTCGTGATCAGCAGCAGGGAAGTCGAAATGTTAGCTTCCCACCACCAAAATTTCATTAACTCTTGGAGGGTTAGTAGGATCGAAATTTTTTTTTTTCTTTTTTTTTTTGATTTTAAACTTAAATTCAAATAAGAAAAAAAAAAAATACCAAGAGATGCAGGGATAGAAGTTGAAAAATATGGACGATCAGACTGTAGTCGGTACTAGTAAGTAGTATTGAGAATTATGTATGCACTCCGATGTAGAGGAATTCAAGAAACTGAGAGTTTATAAAGATTACTTGTGACCGGGGGATAGAGAGAGAGAGAGAGCAAAGTCCGGTAATTGAAAGAAAATCAATCAATCAATCAAAAAATAATAATAATAATACATAAAGGAATGAGAGCAAGAGGGGAAAATACCCATGGAGGACGTAAACGAGCATTTGGCACCTGATCCACTACTGTATGAGTATGGATCGCCAAGGGCAAATTGGGAGTTCCTCAGCGGAACGCAACTCAATATCCCTGTTGAACCGTGTCAAGCTTGTGGACTGGGTTGTGAACGAGGGCCTGGAAGCGAGAGATGACACTGAGCCGTGGCGCGTCGTTCCGCTCATCGTCGTCTCGTAGAGTACAGTATACTCAATCGGTAGTATCTGATTTCCAATGGGGGCTTGTCATGTGCTGAAGCGACCTGTCAAGGGTATCTCGTCGTCCAAGACACGATATCCGTGTTCGGAGAATTGAAGTTGTCCCGTGCTGCAGTCTACTGTACAGGATACATCTTACTAGCAGTAGTCAGTCGTCGTCTGCAGAGTCTGCCGAGTCTTAGTCCAGAGAAAGGATTTTGAATCCCGATATTGCCAAGACTGACCGCCCACCTTCATGAACGGACGGCGTGACCAATCAACTAACGTCCGCCGCTTGCATCTCTCCACCACCCGTCTTCAAGTCCAATAGGAATCGCGGCAGAACACGCCATCGGTTACTTTGATGGTGTAAAGCCGATCGATCCACATGCGGAGAGAGTCTGATTCGAGTCAGGATCGACTTCCACCTGCACCTGATGAAATTTCTTATTCTTGACGGGACCAGTAAGTATCTACGGAGTACGGAGTACGGAGTACCAGGTACACACTATGACTAAGTAGATAGTCTAGTACGGAGTAGACTTAAGTACTTGGAATCTTGGACACGGGGTGACTGCACTACTTTTGTCTAGCCCTTTCGGAGACCTGCAGATAGAGAGATACGTAGAAAGTTTTACTGATGAGGCTTATATAAATCTCCGAATTTTTAGACCAACCTGTCCGGTAACATCGATAGTACTCCGTAGTTTGTTACCTAATGTTCAAGTCTTGTTGGTTGAAAGTTTTTTCCCGACAAAAACCCACTGAGACCTTTGAAAATACCGATTGGACTTGGCATTCTGGGGCTGTTCGATTCGGTATCTCAAAGTAGATACCTTATAATAGATCGGTATTATGAACGTGTCCAACAAACTGGTTCTATTTAGCATGGAATGAGCTAAACTAGAAAGTAAAAATACCTCTATAGACGAATCACGAGTTAAACAAACTACAAGCAAGTTGTCTCTAGCTTCAAACTACAGTAGTAGGAGAGAACCTTCTGCGATGACTCGAGTCCCCTCCCAACACCATCGAGGTCAAAATCGCATCATCGGTCTTGTCACCTTGCTTGTCGTCCCCCTGACAAGTTGTAATCAAGTGTGAGTACGTATGGATATTGTCTGACACGGATATTTAATGGAACCACAGCGAACCCTCAGGCGCAGGAATACTAAGAGAGGTTACGATTCCTTCTACTTGGAAGGGTGATTTAGTTCGGGAGTACCTCCGTACACCATTGATGGCGCATGAAACTACTCCGTACTACGAGCTAGCATCATCCTCTTATCCTAGTTTGAACCTATCCCTGCACAGCGACCGACTTCTCGTATCCTCGCCATATGATCCTCCAATTATGGAAAGTGTCACCATCTATCTCCCACTATACTGGCGGATCCCTGCCACCCGTGCTACGAAGGCATGCCGCCGAACTTCCCCAACTCAAAAGTGCGGCCATACCACAGATTGCAAAAGATACCTACTATCTGGTAAGCAAGAAGGCTTGAGTAAACTCCCGGTCGTCCGACGAGCCTGCGGTTAGGCCGCTCCCATGTCCATCTAGTGAAGAAAACCATGTATATAGTCGAGGTTCTGGGACCGACTTGACTTTCCCATCGTCAGTTTAAAGCAAATGAGGTAATTTCCATCCTACAATTCGCCTCTCTTTTCTCCTTTGGAGAGAATCGGGACCCATGAAGCACATGTGTCATGAGGTCTAACCAGCGAAGAGACCCTCGTGCGCAATCTAGGTGGCTGATCTCATCCAATTGCACTTTTTCTCATTCTCCGTTTCCCATACCGGTCCTTGTCCCATACCTCCATTGATAGACGGAAGTGCCGTACTTCAGCCATTCATCCAGAAATCACATGGTCCAATGACAAAGCACTTGCTAGTCCTAATCGGATGGCTTTGATAGAGCCCCAGCCCTCCAGTCCACCTGACCTCTACCCCAGAGTCGATCGCAGAGCTAATACGGGGAGATAAAGAAACCAACAATAAAGAACAAGGACATAAACACTGACTAACCAAATGTTACTAACAACACACCGAACGTCATTCCACAGCTCCCATCTCCAAACCACCGAACAAATCGAACCACTCATGAAACCTCGAGCTGCAACAAGAATTCCCCAATCCCCACCGGCGATCATGAGACCAGCGATCAAAACCCCCTTAGCGACAAGTCCAAACCACAAACCCAAGAATTAAAAACTACCCCGACTGATACTGCGATTTATACACGAGGCTGAGCCAGCACGAAGAAAACCCAACTCTGAACTTGCTTACTATCTAACGGGATAATGGACCTCGGACGGAATGGCGCACGGATCGCCCCGGACCAGAACAGCTGACGGATGTATCTGTTGACAGTACTCTCGTGTGGAGTTTACGTTCGGGACTTTGCGATCTAGAGGGAATATGATGCACAGGCACGGAATGGGATGGGTTTTTTGGGGTCGGCTGATACATGTGGTTGCGCACGGTTCTTGAGGTGCTGGGGTTCTTTCGCGCAGGATTGAATTCGAAGCTCAACTATACTAGAGTTGGGTTCGCTACGCCATGGTGTTTAGACGGGTCAGGAAATGGCAATCTGGGAATTGATCATGATTCTAGACATGGTTCTGATGCAATGAACAATGTATGTACATATACACACTGCAGTACTCCCTACTACCAATGGATCACGCGAGCGGGTATACACACGGTTTCGACTACGGAATGGCAATTCGAACAGCTTTTTTGGGTCCATCACAAGGGAAACGTCTTGGCCGAAAAAAAGAAATATTCAATACCCAAGCCCACGCTGTAGTCTATAATGTGGAAACACGCTCAACCCCTATGTCGAAACCCACCACGAGTCAACCAAAGCGATGGAGGAAAAGGGGAAAAGAATTGAAAAGTTGACTCGTTCAACATGGTCTCGTCCCATCTCATCAGGTGCCATTGCCTCCATTCCCATAAGAGACAAACAAGAAAGAGAACATTATGCATGGGAATCAAAGCATGATGATGGAAATGTAGAAAATAAACCGACACGAAATCTCCCGTATCATCTTCCGAATCTTCGAGAAAACGCCATCGCAGAGTAAATCATCAAGCGAATAAAAGACTAAAAATCAAGCAATGCCAGGGCTGAACTCCCGCATGGTATCATAAGCGATTTCAGTAATGCCCTAGCAAGGCAACTTTATCAACCACAGAAAAAGGTCTCGCCTTACTGAGAAGCGCACTGCACTCTCTCAGCGCCAGGAGGAACCTCGTCATCATCCTCATCCATAGCCGCAGCCCCTTGGGCGCGAGCCTGGGAGTATTCGCTAGAGTCAACATCCTCCAGCTCGAAATCCTCCACCATGGAGTCGGTTGGTGGTTGTGGCTGCTCCAACCGGGGCGGCAGGACCTGTTCCAGGAGGTTAAGGTTGTTGAGTTGGTCCTTCTCGGGGAACTTGACTTCGAACTGGATGTAGAGGTTGCCGAAGTCATGGTGACGGAATGATGGCATACCCTGGCCCTTGATCATCTTGATAGCGCCTAATGATAGTTACATTAGTGTTCATTCTTCCGACTCCCGTAGATGGATAAAGTGGGCAACATACCAGGAGTAATAACCTCGCCAGGTGCGATATTCACAGTCAGCCAGCGGTCATCGAGGTGCTCAACGCTGATATGACCGCCACCAAGGGCGGTAAGAAGGTCGATTTCAGCGTGGTAGAAGAGATCATCATCCTTACGCTGGAAGCGGGGGTGAGGCTTCTGCTCAATCTCGAAGACCACGTCTCCGGGCAAGACCCCAGGCATCTGGTCACCCTCCCCACGGAACTCAATCTTGTGGCCATTCTTGACACCCTTGTCGACATGAACGTGGAGGACCTTCCGCTCAACAACGGTCTTCTTACCATTGCAGCGCTTGCAGCGGTCACGCTCACGGATGGTCTCACCGTCACCACCGCAGTCTGGGCAAACCGTCTGGAAGCGCTGGATCATAGGTCCCATCTGGCGCATCATAGTCTTCATACCAGTACCGTTACAGCCGCCACACGACTTGACGGCTCCTTCCTTACCACCACGGCCATCGCAGCCAGGGCAGATAACAGACTTCTGCAGCGCCAACTTTGAAACCTTTCCGCGGTAGATATCCTCCAGGTTGACCTTGTGAACGTGGTGGATTGTGCGGGCCTTCTTGGGGCCCTGCTCCCGCATACCGCCACCGAACATACCTCCGAAACCACCTCCGCCACCGAAGAACTGAGCGAAGAGGTCCTCTGCACCCATTCCACCGGCACCGCCACCATTTTCGAGACCTTCCTCACCAAGCTGGTCGTAGATGGAACGCTTCTGAGAGTCTGAGAGAGTTTCGTAGGCACGGGACAGTTCCTTGAACTTTTCAGCGGCTTCCGGGTTGTTTGCGTTCTTGTCTACAGGACACTGTCAGTTTATCCAAGCTGACTCCATCTTCGACGACTCCATATGGGTCAACGTACCAGGGTGGTACTTGAGAGCACCCTTCTTATAGGCGGTCTTCAGTTGAGCCTCCGTGGCTGTTGGGGCAACCTGTAGTAGCCTCATGGTCAGTTTTGAGACTGGGACATACGATAGTTGACCATGAAGATACTCACCCCGAGGACATCGTAGAACTTGGTTTCCTTGACCATTGTGAAAATGTGTTTTAGTTGTTTACTGTGGGAAAATGGCGGCTTGTAAGGCGATTACAGGGGACCAACGATCAAGGCGGATAACACAAATTATAGAAACACGAACTTTTCGAGCGAAATCGTCTCGGAGATGCGAAAGGTACAGGAAAGGGGAATCGTTCAAAAGAGAGGAGAAATTGCGCCGGTAGATTTTGCCAGTGCAAAGAGTCTATTAAGGTAAGAGAGAGACTAAGGGGTGTGATTGAGAGGCGGGATTGTTGATGGGGAAGAAGATTTGAAAAAGGATCTGACGGTCACTTCGAAGTTATCAAAGACCAGAGCGGCGAACAAGCGCGTAAGATGGTAATTCCAATACCAGGACCAGGTACCAAAAGGGGGGGGGGCCTTCAGTGTTCACAGGGCAGAGTGAACGGTTGCTGATTAATATGCCAAGCCCTGGAGTTTTGATGCCGGAGATACAATAAGGCGAAAATCCGAGAGGAATTGTAGATCTCTCTCTCTCTCTCTTCTAAGTGTTTGAGCTTTTCCCTTGGGTGGGATGAGAGATAAGTAGGCAAAATCCAAATCGATCAAATTGAAGTTCAAAGGAACGATGTACTGTAAAAAGAGGTTCAGCCTGGCTTTTTCAAGGTGAAAACAATAGGGGTCTCATGTCCATGGCTTGCAGTCCGATTGGTTTTGGTCACAGTCTGAATTCACGGCTCGACCGCTGACTCTGCCGTTCCATCGAATTCTTCGCTCTTCCATTCTCTTCTCTCCCTTTCCACCCTCCTGATGAAATCGGTAATTCTCTTGTTTTGTGACAACAAGTTCCCTGCGTGTTATGAGACTGGTCCAGTAACTGCCTTTTGATACCGGTCTTTTACAGTAAACTAGGTATTCATCGTGTGTACTCCGTACTCTGTACCTACTCTTCCATCTGCTTCCATGAAACACCTATGTATTAGGGTATAATTTTATTATTAGGTAGTACTTGAGAATCATTAATGAATGTCATAACATGGACAGTTCGAGGTTATGAAATACCCTAAACTATTTAAAAAACAAAAACAAAAAGGACTAAGAAAGGAACATGGCACCGTTAACCTGAACCAACCAGTACAGAGTAAGTAGATACTACTGTCTGGCTGATAATTTGGTTCTTTGAAAATTGAGTCCTGGAGTCTAGTTTTTTTTTTTTTTTTTTTTTTTGGGGCAAGATTTAGGGTGGATCCTAGGATGTTCTAAGTTTCCTTTAGCTCCTGCACGTGATTTATCAATTGCTGAATCTTCCAGAGCTATTCCTGCCTTAGGCCTGCATACTACGGAGTAGTAGGTATCTACCGCCTTAAATTGTTTAAATTGCTTGTGAATATATATGTTATCGACAGAGTACAGAGTACTCCGTACAGCTTTCCAATCATAATCCAAGCAATTTAAGCAGGCGGTAGGCAAGCAGGCAGTAGGAGATAGCCAGGTAGTACTCCGTAGAATAGGCATGCAGTCTGGAAAACTCAGAAAACTACGGAAAATTCAAACTAGAAATCTGAGTCTTCCGGAGCCGCTACCCTTTGTCGGGTCCACGGTCGCAGACCACGAAGGATATAACCAAGCTTATATAGTGATGAGCGCACCAAGAAAGCGTCTTGGTATACGGAGTACTCGGAAGGTTCTGGTCTTTTCCTCCGACATTGATAACCTAGTGGGGAAGGGGCTCAGCTATTCCAAAGAAACTCACCTAGTGGTCTGTGGTCTGGGTCCTGGTGAATTCTCTTGTATCAGGGAATTTAATACGGAGTACTCCGTACGGAGTAGGGCTAAGGTTAACCACGTGCTTCAATCAGACCTAGTCACATGATCAGGTTCTACTCTCTAGTCACATGATTCTATCTTTTTTTCATTGACGCTTAAATGTAAATGATTTTCATATAAATCGGCATGTTAGGAGTAACTTTCTAAAAGAAATTCATTTTGGCTGTATAACTGCTAGCAGAATTATAAGAAATTTAGTTATTGCCCGTAGGTGATCACAAGACTTTTGGTAGCAACATAACAAGTCCACAGTTGTGGAAGTCTAAAGTAGTACTTACTACTCCGTACGGTAGACAAACTAACATTCTTAATTCCGACACACTCAACTCCTCCTCTCTTTCTTCCATATCCATCCATACACCGAGTTAGGCCATATCCAACATAATGGAATCAGACCCCGGATTCATTGCCGCTCTTGAGGAGGCAAAGCAAAGTTACGCTGAAGGTGGAGTTCCTATCGGAGCGGCGTTAGTCTCCAAGGATGGGGAAATCCTTGGCCGTGGACATAATATGCGTGTTCAGAAAGGCAGTGCGACATTACATGTTAGTAGTCAATTATCTACCATGGATACTACTACCGTAGGCAACCAACCTGATGGCTTACTTTGACATAATAGGCGGAAATGTCTGCCCTTGAGAACTCCGGTCGTCTCCCTGCTTCGGCCTATGAGGGTGCTACCATGTACACGACCCTGTCGCCCTGTGACATGTGCACGGGTGCCTGCATTCTCTACAAGGTGAAGCGCATTGTCATTGGCGAGAACAAGAACTTTATGGGCGGGGAGGAATATCTCATGAATCACGGCAAGGAACTGGTTGTGCTAGACAACGAGGAGTGCAAACAGTTGATGGAAAAATTCATGAAGGAAAAGCCGGAGCTTTGGTAAGTTTTTGATTTCTGAACAATACTTTTCTGTCTTTTGGGGTCATGACAAGTCGACATCCATATTGTTTTACCACCCTCGTCGAATGAGAGTAGCTGACTATGAATATTCTCCAAATTGTAGGAATGAGGATATCGCAGTCTAATTGCGAATATATGATGAGCCAATGAGCCGTAGAATATGATGAACCGTCTTGTGCATAGTCAGAATTTCAAATCTACAATGTCATCACGCCTCATGCTTCGTTTATGCCGTAAGTCGATGGATCTCCTCAAAGAAGAATTTGAGATCGTCCGGCTTGACAAAGGGAGTGACACCTGCCTGAATTAGCTTTTTCCCCCCGCAAAATCATAGGTATAATGACTGTTATTACCATGGCCCAAGTTCGCAATCCATCCCTGCTTACCCTTCTGGAAGCCTTTGACCATGGTCTCGACAGCTTCCGTGATAGCCGCACGCCCTCCGTAGAGCACACCAGGATCAGCATTGCCCTGGAGGGTAACCCGACCATTCGCAACCCTAAACGCTTCCGCCGGATCATGTTGCCAATCCAGCCCAACAACATTATAGCCGGATTCGCAAAGGTCCTCAAGTCCATACCATGCGCCTTTAGCGAAAACCGTCATTGGCACCGGCTCCAGTCCCATCTCTTTCAACCGTTTGGGCAGATTAGCCGAAATATGCCGTAAGTATGGGAGCGAAAATGACTTGAACGAGGCCGGAGAAAGTTCACCAGCCCATGAGTCAAAGACCTGAACCAGCTGAGCACCCGCGGCGACCTGATGGGCAAGGTGCTCCACGCAGACCTCTGCAATCTTGTGTAGCAAAGCCTGGGATTCCTTGGGATACTTGTAGACCCACGTCTTCGATTGAACGTACATCTTGCTTCCTCCACCTTCAACCATGTAGCACAGGAGAGTCCATGGGGCACCACAGAAACCAATCAATGGCACACGGCCTTGTAATTTATGCCGGGTGAGCCGGATGGCACTGTAAACATAACCAAGCTCCTCTTTAACATCAACCGGCTTCTGCATCACTTTCTCGTACTGTCCATCATCCGGCGACTTCAACGGTTCCGGGAAATGGGGCCCCTTTTTGTCAAGCATCTCAACTGTCATTCCCATGGCCTGTGGGATAACGAGGATATCGGAGAAGATGATGGCAGCATCGATGAGCCCTGCATACCGTTCCACGGGCTGAATGGTCAGTGTCGAGGCGATTTCCGGGGTGCGGCAGCATTCGAAAAAGTCGCGACCTCCTTTAGCTTCGTGGTATTCGGGGAGATAGCGTCCAGCTGTTCGTAGTGAAAAGAGAGAGAAAGAAAACAGTCAGCAACGACGTGCCCTTTCTACCTCCATGAGGTTATTACGAGACAAGAACGGAAGAGAAGAATATATACCTTGCCGCATAACCCATATCGGAGGACGCTCGACCTTCTCGCCTACAATTACAATTACATCAGCGGTGGCAATTTCTGCAGTTGTAATCTCGAATGGAAATACCTCTTGCGGTCCTGAGCAAAAGGTCGTTCTTCAATGGAGCAAATTGTTCCTGCATTTTTGAAGTGTGAAAAGAGGGGACGTTGGAAAGAGGGGCGACTGCAACTCCAACTCTCACTTGAAGATCTCAACCGCTAACTCGGCGCCTCGGCCCGCCGCCGTACGGAGTACATAAATTTCTTTTATGCGGTCTTTTCACTTGGTAAAATGTTAGTAGTTAGTAGAGTCTGCGATATCTTCAACTACTATTGAAAATAGAGCTGAGGACATTTTTAATCCAATTGATTATATGTGAATTATTTGAATTACAACGAGTTTTATTTACACAGGTCAATTGTCCCTCAGTCGTCCTCCCCATGCTTCTTCCGCAGATTTCCCAAACTATACAATGAATCGTTGAGTTCCTTTCTTCCCTTTGTGTTGGTATCCGTTGCGATATCAGAAGAGCCAGCCGAGTTGACATTGGTAGCCAGCGGTTCTGTGACTGGTTCCCATTCCAAATTCTCCGTATCCGGCTTCACACGTAATGTTGCAATGAGACTCGAAGGGCTGGTTGGATTTGCCCTCCACTCCTGAGTTGAACCCTTTTCACGAATACCATCCACAGAGACGATAATTGTGCTGTCCTTTCCTATACTCGCCACATCTAATACGTTACCAGACATCTCGATGGGATCCTGTGCTGTTAATACGCCATCCAGCCCCAACACAAAGCATTGAAGCTGCGAGGATCTATTAAAAAAACGTTAGACAATAGGATCTCGAAATGAAGCATTCCAGTTAACACTCACCCGTCAAGCGCAACGAGAACAATATTCAATGGACCAAACGAGGTTGCCCAAATCCCACGAACTGCGACCTGAGTCGTCTCTGATGGCTGTTCCACCAAAGGAACTTTCTGTAGGATACGGCCCTCAGCCCACTTCCAGACTAGCAAATAATCATCGCCTCCCCCGGAGATAAGATATTCTGGAGCGCATGGAGGAACGCAGAGCTTGCTAACAAACGTAGTATGACCCAGGCAGTAATTTTCAATTATGTGGGCCTGAGGATAGCGTGAGACCCGGATGTGCTCATCTCGGTCCGCGGTCAGAATATAATTGCGTTTTTGACTGGAATTGCCATCCAGGGGTACCGACACGTAAGCCACGTCTGTGAGCAATGACAGATGACCAAGAAGCAATTGATGTTGGAAGTTCAGTGCGGGCTTTTCTTCGGTAGAGTTTTCCGTTTGACTAAAACGCAACTGCTGTTCCAAAGATTCAAGGTTTCGCTTACTATGCACAGTAAGGGCCGTGGCTGAAGGCACTTTTGGTCGGCTGGGAAGTTTTGGCGCTACATATGGCTCTTTGCTAGGAAGAAGTGGCAGCGAGTAGACATCTCCGAATTTATCACCACACAAGATGGTGTTACCATCATCGGCTAGAGTGATACTACATGGCCTCTTTGGCATACATCTGCATTTAGGTGTGAGCTTATGCGTTTCGTCCAACCCGCAGGGCTAACTAACCTTTCGCTTAGTTGTTCAAAAGTGCCATCATCTTGTAAGTGGAAGACACGAACACACTTGTCTTCTGCAGTGAGCGCGACCAGATAATCGTCGTTCGGATGAGCAACCAAAATAGGAATGCTGGACCAAGCTAGGGCTTTGGCAGCGGATTTGGAACTTTGAACAGTTTCCTCCACGGATGAAGAAACCTTTCTCTTCTTCTCTGGTGGTGCTTGATCTTGCGAGCCAGGTTCCGTATCGATTTCTCTGGAATTATTTGCATTGCTTGGATCTACATCCTGTGGCCAAGAGGAAAGGCGCTGTCCGGTCTCTCCAGCGTAGGAGTAGATCTTGCCCCCAGACGATGCAATAAGCAACCGGCGAGAACTTGTACCCTGCTTCTCCAGATATTGAATGCATTGGAATGGAGATTGAAAGCGGACAGTCATGTTGAATATAGTAGTTGGCCGGGCCACGAATAATGTGCCGTCAGGAAATACAGTAAGAAAAGTGAATTGAAATGTTTCGAATGATAAAGTACATGCACTACTCCAGGAATATTTGTAATTAAATTGAGAGAAGAAAGAAAAGACAAGAAATGTCACGTATAGTACTAAATTATATTCCAGTAGGACTCTCGTATACCATGACATAAAATCATTCAATGATTTCTTCTTCCGACTGTTTTTTCTGCCGGGCGGAGTTCCACGTGACACGCTCGCTAAGCCGAAAAGCCACAAGAAGAAAGCAAAACCGCTCAAATTCCGAAGTTCTTTTGATCTTTTGATCTTACAACCGTCACGATTCAAATCGGACAGTAACTCAACTTTCAGAAAGTTATCCCTTGCCCTTAAACATCCTATCTTCACCGAAATAAGGAGAAATGGGGGGCAAGTCTACCACCAAGGCCGCTTACTTCGAGAAGCTGAAGAACCTTCTTGATGAGTACAAGACGGTGTTCATTGTCGGTGTCGACAATGTCAGCTCTCAGCAGATGCACGAGATTCGTGTGTCCCTCCGTGGTGAGGGTGTCGTCCTGATGGGTAAGAACACTATGGTATGCAATTTTCCCTCCTAAACCAATTGGCCCAGCAATTGACTGTAGAATTCCAGGTTCGCCGTGCCATCAAGGGCTTCGTCGTCGACAACCCGGAGTACGAGCGTCTCCTTCCCCACGTCAAGGGTTAGTACAGCGATTTGAATCATATTTGGTACCGTGGAGAAATGAAACGACTGACGGGCCATAGGCAACGTTGGTTTCATCTTCACCAACGGCGATCTGAAGGCCATCAAGGAGAAGATCCTTGCCAACCGTGTCGCTGCCCCTGCGCGTGCTGGTGCCATCGCTCCTGCTGATGTCTGGATTCCTGCTGGTAACACCGGTATGGAGCCCGGTAAGACCTCTTTCTTCCAGGCTCTTGGTGTTCCCACAAAGATTGCTCGTGGTACCATTGAAATTACCACCGATCTCAAGCTCGTTGAGGCTGGCGGCAAGGTCGGTCCTTCCGAGGCTACCCTGTTGAACATGCTCAACATCTCTCCCTTCACCTACGGTATGACCATCTCCCAGGTCTACCAGGAGGGTCAGACCTTCGGTATCGAAATCCTCGACATCGAGGAGTCTCAGCTGCTCGATGCCTTCAGCAGCGCCATCCAGACCATCACTGCCATCTCTCTCGCCACTGCCTTCCCCACCCTTCCCTCTGTCATTCACTCCATTGTCAACAGCTACAAGAAGGTTCTTGCCGTTGCTGTCGTCACTGAGATCAGCTGGCCCGAGATCGAGCAGCTCAAGGACCGTATTGCCAACCCTGACGCTTACGCTTCTGCTGCTCCCGCCGCTGCTGCCGCTGCTCCTGCTGCCGGCGGTGCTGCTCCCGCTGAGGAGAAGGAGGAGGAGGAGGAGCAGTCCGATGAGGACATGGGCTTCGGTCTTTTCGACTAAGCTTCTCGTCTCATTGCGCGGGATACGACTGCCATGTTTTAGATACATTTATGACCAATCATGACGGTTGGAAAAATGAAACGAATCTCATGGTGAATCTATCTTCCTTCAAATAGATATGGACGTAGTCAATATGTTCCACCATCCGTTTGAATACCACAAGGTGAGCTTCTGTCTTTTTTATGCTTTTTCTACCACTACACTGAACACCACCCCCCCCGGCGGATGATGATATATTTTTTAACTCGTAGCCACTGCCGTGGCTTTGAAGATCAAAAACTAGCAACAACAAACACTCTAATTTTTTGCTGACCCGCCTTCTCTTCTACCTTGTTTATCTCGCAACATCTTGAAGCAACATGCATTGCTAACTGTCTTTACAGATCATTCAGAGGCCTATGATGTCGTAGTAGGGCTACGGTTTGAATTCGTAATACACCAACAAGAGTTAGGCTTCACGTCTGGGTCATGTACCGTGTCAGATGAAATATACTGGCAGGTAAGGTTCGTGCGGGAATCGAAAACTTGTCCAGCCAGCATCGTATGTAGAATGAAATAATGATCTAAGTATTGGATACTATACGCAGTACATTGCCGCTATCTCTTTGTTCTAGCCCGTAACATGGAACGCAGTACGGAGTATATATATATACCTTTTATAATGGCCGAAATATGGTGTAGTCCACGAGAAAGAAAGTGTGCCAGAACTACTCCATGGCTCGTCTTCAGTTACCGTCGTCACCACTTCTCCCAAACCGACCTCCGAATCCACCCAGATCTCGGCGAAAGAATTTTCCAATATTCTTCAAATTCTCGTTCAGGTTGCCCGAGGTGGCATTCTCGGCGGTGCTCTGCAGTTGCGCGAATGGTCCGGGTGATACGGGAGTGGTGGTGGTTGTTGTTGGGCCGCCACCTGCTCCGGGGTTTGTAGTTGAGGACATGGGGGTTCCGAATCGATCGACACCGTCTTTGGCAGCTGACATAATGGCGGATCCTAGAATGGAGGCGTCGAAGCGGGCGGGGAGGTTGGAAGCGCTGATTGATGCTGCAGCGGTTCCGAGTCCTAGACCTTGAGAGACTGGGTTCGAGGAGGAAGCGGTAGTGGTCTGAAGGGCTGTCAGGATGGGGTTGCTTTGCTGGAGGTTCGGTGCATGTCGATCTGATGCACGGTGGATCTGGAAGAGTTCCACAAGTTGGTTCTGCTCTTGTCGACTGCGGATTCCCTTGATATCGAGGATCTTCCGGAAGTTCGCGTTGCTGCTGTCCTTGATGTGGATCAAGTACGCTTGTACCAGGGCCTCGGGAGGCGATGGTTGTACTTGGAGAGTCTTGAGGAGAGTCTCAATCTTCATGAAGCTGTTGTTGACACGCTTAACGAAGCTTGCCGGCGTGGGGGCTGACAAGAGAGACGAGAGACCGGTTTTAAGTGTGTATGCGTCCAGGAGCATCTATTGAATTTTGAGGGTCAACGATCTATACTGCTTCGAAAGGTGTAAAGCAAAGGGCAAAAACTTACTTGCTCTGCTCCAGTTTCCGACACTGGTTTGGATTGGAAGATGTTCGAAATGAATACGTTTGATATCAGCTCCACAACGTGGTCTGCGAAAGCCCGAGCGTATTGTTGTTTATGCAGCAACTGCAAGATCTCGGAAGACTTGGAATTTAGCTTGGCCATTAGTTCCCTCACGTAGCTGCTCTGATCGCTAACACTCTCAAGCCGATTCCAAGGTATATTGCGCATTTCCCGCCAGGAGGGCTCTAATTCGATTTCGACCATCCGTACAAGACACCGAACGGCCGCAGATGCAATGCCCATGAATGAATCCGCCTGGCTCTGCAAGTCGACTGACTGTTTTAAATTCTTGTCGAGCCTGCCTCTGATCTTTTCCTCCAGTTGATTGCAAGTGGTGTAGCAGTAATCTGCAGTGTTGAGAACTAAAATGAGGTCTTCCAGAGACGGCGTTTTAGACGGAGTAGTGCCAGTGGACCTCTCGCTGATATAGTACAAGAGAACCTGCTGCGCATATTGATCGAGGTACTTCGCGAAGACCTTTGCCAGGTCGACAAGGCTTCCTCCCGTCGAGAGTTTCGCGCATTGCTGTAAAGAGTGTCTGTAAAACGTAAAGAGCTCCGTAGATGACGATATAACGACATTGGAATCAAACTCTTCATCCGGAGGCCTAATAGGCTGCTGCCGATGTTTCGGTATAAGGGCGGCCAGCTGCTTGTCCTGAGCCTCGACCCATACGCTTAGATAAGGCTCAAAGGCCTCTGAAATGGCTTGACCAGAGACAGGTGCCTCCGACGAGGTAAATGTGTCAGTGGACGGGCGAGACGGATTGACAAACCGCCGCTCCAAAATATGCTCGAAATCGAGAGTCTCCTGCAAGCACGAAAGTAATAAGTTGACGTCGATCGTCTGCCCATTTCGCACTGACCGGGCAAGGATACCCTTAAAATCCTCTCGAGTTCCCTCAGAGAAGACGTTCGCCAAAATCTCATCAACCCTCCACGACGTCGGCCATATCGCTGCAAAATCCTCGTCAAAGATCTTCAGGATACGACGGAACCATGAATACCGCCGCGAAATGTTGTCCAGGGAACCCGCCTCCTCGTTATTCCTGAACACCTGCCGGTACTCCCGTAGCTGGAAATTGCAATACCAGGTCACCAGCCTGGATTTCGCATGATCCCCCAAAGCATCCATGACGAGACAGCCCTCCGAAAGCACGACCCTCTTTTGTCCCACCTCCCCCTTAGCAAATGCCAGCTCAAAATCTTCGCAGACCTGCTCCAACAGCTCCCGTTGTATATCCGCCACATTCTTACTGAGAAGAGCGATCTGATCAATGGATCGGTACGACTTAAAGTGTGCCATCAACTGAATAACCGCCTGGAGCAATTGAGCACAGTCCCGGTACTGCCTTGTTTTGCTGAGGGCCCGGAGTTGATCGTATGCCGTTGTCAGCATTTGTAGCCTCTTCAGTGCTGTCATGGATTGCGTGAGATTCTTCTTTGCATTATCCAGCTGCTTGATATCCGCCGTCATTTCTGTAATCGCCCGCTCCGTCTTGGAGGCGCGGTCGCGCACATCGTCGATTTTTTTGAATAACTCGGTCAAATCCGCCTGGGCAGCCTGGATGCGCTCAACACTCTCCGCATTCGATGTGACTTGTTCCTCCACCAGCGCACCGATCTCGTCATCGAGCTCATCTTCGTAGTTGAGGAGGGACTGTGAAACCGGGGAGACGGAGGACAGCGTGGAGGGATGGGAGAAGATGGCATTTAGATGGTCAATTGGATCGTAGTCCGCTGTTGCGTAGTTGATTTTTGTGTCAGCGGAAATCAGGTGGCGTAGTTTGTCTGAGTAAGGATTCTCTCACCTGTGTCGAGGGGGTCGTCGAGATCCGCCGCTCCGTTGGAGGGCATGGGACCGGAGGTCGTAGTGGTGGTAGACATTCCATTAGCCCTCCAGCGTACACATGCTGCAATGGAGAATTCTGACCGGGGGAAAGGAAGAAGAAGTAGGAATTAAAATATTATTATGAGCTACTTGAAAGAAGGGGCGTTAAGCTGTTCACCTCAACCATTATGGACGGAGCACCAAATTACTAGGAGTATGTTCAGTACGTCCTGTACGGAATACAGTACAAGTTGGCGATTATAAACGCCGAATGTCCTTTTTTAGCGCAACGCGGCTAATTCAATGTATAAATTGATGCCTAAACTTATATTTCAATCTCAACCCTCTTGACCGTCTTTATACCCAATTGTCGATTTCAGCTTCAGGTCTTACGTTATTTTACACATATATATATATATATATTGTGTGTGTGTGAAGGTCGGAGTTTTTTAGGGCAGCTTCCTGCGGCCTCCAGCAAGGTTGTATTGGCCTTTTCGGGGTTTTCTTTGTTTCCCCTTTTCTATCTATATGGACATGATCTCCGTGGTCTTTCCAGGTTCAAATGTGATACAGCGAAATCTTTCAAGCAAGTCAGAGAATCCCACTACCATTCGCCTAAGCCATGCAAACACATGAAATGCAGAATAAAAAAAAAAAAACTACAGAAGACTCCAAGTGAACACCACAGTTCCTTCCACTCGAAATTTTGGGTATGTAAGAATCAGATAATAATTAGACAGCTCCAGAAAGAAAAGCATCTGGAGGTAACTGTCCCTGTGCCTAGACCCGCCGTTAGTAATGTTGCATGGCAATGACCAAGCGCTGAAAGGACTTACCTTAAGCTCTTCGAAATTCTTCAACGCAGCATCCATGTTCCAACCATTGCCTGAAAGCGCCATTTCAGAGTACTGTAGGGTCATGCCCGTTTTAGCGCTTATTTCCATGGTGAGTTGCTCTTGTTGCAGTTGCACATCTGGTTTCCCAGGCGCAGGCATACCGTAACCATTGGGAGCTGCCGGAGGAACTGTCTGTGGTTGGACCGGAGGTGGTCCGGGTTGAATTGGTTGGACGATTGGTTGTTCCAGCTTCCATGCCTCGTGACCTCCATGAGCCCGTAGACAAAGAACATCGTTGATCACCCTGATACCACCCATGCCTCCGCCCGGCCCAAGGATAAAAGTTCGGTCGAAGCTCCGAAGTTCCACTTTTGGTCCATTGATCTCTTCGAACTTTCCGTGCACCATGATAAGAAGTCCCCCCACGCCAGTTGGACTTTGTCCGGAGGGATCAGGAAGTCCCGGAATGGGGAAACATTCGATAAGCCATTCCTCGGGGTGGGCGCCTATGTCGGGATGCCTTGTTTGAGGAAGAGTGTTCCACAGGTCACGGATTTTTTCTGCACCGACATAGGAGCGAGACATCCTCGCAGGAAGATGGTTAATCTTGAGTAGATTCCTGCTCTTCTTGATGTAGGGATCCCAGCTCGCAGTCTCGGTCTGCAGGACTCTCGGAGCAGCGGTGTTGACGTTCAGCGAGAAAGTGGAATTGCCATCATATACACCATTGAGAAGGTCAGTACGGTTGCTGTCATAACCGGCAAAGAAGGCTTTGATGAAGTTCTCCCCGATTTGTGATTCATCCTGAAAATGCGGTGCCTGAACAGGGATCGGTGTCTTCTTCTGTGAGGCTACTTCCTCTGCTGTCCGGACTTCTGTATTATTGAGAAACCGGAGTTTTGGATACCACTTGAGCATGGTGTCCTTGAAAGAGGGATCCGCGCTATAAGGGGTGCCGGTGAGGTCGAGAAACTCCAGGTTTCGAAATTTCCATCGCCATCCAATTAAGGACTGAGAGTCTTTAAAGTTATTGTTCGAAAGATCAAGATTCTTCAGATCCGGGAAGGTTTGAGCTAATGTAGTTATGACCGCGATGTTTGCGAGCTGATTGTCCGCAAGGCTTACGCTCTCAACAGCCTCTCGCCGTACTGTGGAGTTATCGAAATTCATATCCCATACTTTCATCAACGCCGGGAAGAACTTGGATTCAGTAGATGTGCTGTTAAAGATCCCCATAGCCAACAGATCCGGGTCGTTACCAAGCTTCGAGAGGTTGAGCAATTTTTCCTGTTGATAATAGCGCTTTCTCAAAATCGTGGTCATCTTTGATTTTGTATCGGCAGCTGAGGGGGTACCATTCTGCGACATCTCGGATAGCATTGTTTGGTCCATTCCATTCGTGGACGGATCATATAGCTGAATCGTAAGAGGTGCTCCTGCGAAGCTGAACCCGTTCATCTTAAGCATCCGTTCCAACAATTCCGGCCGGATAGATACTATGAAAGCATCGCCTTCAACCCGCGACTAGTGAACGTTAGTAAGGCGTAAGAGACCTTAAAACCGCAGTCATCCAAAGGAACAAACGCCAAAAACATCCTAGGTAAGTGGCGATCATCGTTCTGCGGGACCAGTCCTGAAAACCAGAACACAGCGGAGAGGACGACGTTGCGAATTCATGTCGATGACCGATAATTCTAGTGTGGCACATACCTTTGTAATCTTTGCGCGCGAGCCAGCTTTCGAGTCGGATGTGTTGAGTTTCTTTTCAAGAAAGGCGATAAGACTTTCGACACCCCCATCACGGTTGGATGCCGCTTTGCTCTGTTTCCAACCACGAATGCTGACTTGTTCCAGACTGCTGCCCCGGCCACCTTGTCGGATATTTGCCTGAGAATCTGCGTTGCTAGTGATCGCCTTCTGGATAGCGTCGAGTGCCCTGTCGCGTGTTTGTGCCCGTGGTCCAGTAGCCACCGAACGGCTAGAATCCCCGCGCCCCTTCTTTCCACGGCCTTGGGCTGAACCTGCATCCATAGCCAGATCGCCATCTCGATCGACTCGTTTAGTTGCACCCCTCTTGCGAATACCCCCACGAGTCGAACCACTCGAGCGGCCTCGCGGACCTTTTCCACCCTTCATGTTCATTGGAGTGAGAACTGTATTCGGTATGGAAAGAGAAGATGGTCGGTATCGGGGTGGTGTTATAGTTTCGTCGGAGGTTTTTTTTTTTTTTTCTCCCTTGAGGCGGACGGACTAAGCGCTGCGCGCCTCAATTTTCAGATCGATCCAAGTCGGCATGCAATATGAGAGATTAGGAAGAAATCGAAGGATGAACGAAGTATGCGTTGTTGGTATTCGGATTTGATACACTCGAGGGAGGAGGAATATAGAACAAAGTGAAACCTCGCGGGCGAGGTTATGAAGGAATAACAAAGTGAAGCGGAAAAAGTGACGTTGAATGAAAAAGACCCGCATTGATGTCACGTGAGCAGCGCGCGCGGTGGATGCCTGTGTATCCACGTGATCATCCACCAGGCACCCATGGGAGCGGGGAATCCAGCAACCAATCAGAGTCTGCAGTTTGTCCTTTGACAGAAATTCGGTAATACACGATACCGATGCCGCTAATCAAGTGGAGTAAATTACGCTACCCGTGACGATTTGCCTGCATTAAATGTTTTAGTTTGGTATTACATGCATGCAATCTATTTATGACCTTCAGGACAACTTTGCCAAAAGTCAGGAACCACAAAGAGAAAACCCCCCCAGATGCACTGCTAAGTTGTTATCGGTGGTTTCCTTGACTCTACAACCTAATCAAGTTGTAAGTAAGTTTTTCTTCCCATTAGTCAGTCATTGTCTTTGTTTATGATACATCAAAGCCACTCAATTAGGCTCTCACCTTCATCGTACAGCTCTAAATCTGTCTCTAGAACTTGTTCCCCCCCCCCCCTCTATCCTTCAATTGATTTGGAGGATATTCCCTTGCTTTCCTTACGGCTATCCTCACCTTCCCGTATGGTCGCTGAGCGATCGAGGAGATGCTTGTGAAATCGCGATTTACGAGGCTGGATGCTTTCGCCAAAACGGTCGAGGATGCTCGCGTCCGTACCACCTCTGGCGGAGTCATTACCATAGCCTCACTGCTGATTATTTTGTGGCTTGTTTGGGGAGAATGGATGGATTACAGACGGGTGGTGGTCCTCCCTGAGTTGGTGGTTGATAAGTCAAGGGGTAAGAGCTACAGCAACACTGTCAGTGTCAATGTTGGAGGCTGACCGAGTACTGTGCACTACGTTCTACAGGCGAGAAAATGGAGATCCACTTGAACATGACTTTCCCACGGCTTCCGTGCGAGCTCCTTACTCTCGATGTGATGGATGTCTCTGGTGAGCAACAGACCGGTGTGGTGCATGGCATAAACAAGGTGCACCTGAGTTCGCCTGCAGAGGGCGGTCATGTTCTTGACGTCAAAGCCCTTGAACTGTAAGTCGATTTCTTTTTCTCTTATTCCCTATTTCAAGACATTGAATGAGCTGTCTCGCTTATAAATATCGTGTTCAGTCACTCCGAGCAAGAAGCGGCAAAGCATCTCGACCCCAATTATTGCGGTGACTGCGGTGGAGTTCCTCCGCCTGCCGGCGAGAAGCAATGCTGTAACACCTGTGAGGAAGTCCGAGAGGCTTATGCAAAGCACCAGTGGGCTTTCGGGAAGGGTGAAAATATTGAACAGTGTGAACGCGAAGGCTACGCCCAACGTCTCGATGCCCAACGTCGAGAGGGCTGCCGTCTTGAAGGTGTCCTCCGTGTAAACAAGGTGATCGGAAACTTCCACATCGCTCCCGGCCGAAGCTTCACTAGTGGAAATATCCACGTGCACGATCTTGAGAACTACTTCGAGCGCGACCTCCCCGATGCTGAGAAACACACGATGACCCATATCATCCACCAGCTTCGGTTTGGCCCTCAACTCCCGGAGGAACTGTCGAATCGTTGGCAGTGGACCGACCACCACCATACCAACCCGCTCGATAACACCCAACAGGATACCAGTGATCCCGCATATAACTTTATGTACTTCGTGAAGGTCGTCTCGACTTCCTATTTACCACTTGGTTGGGATCCATTATTCTCGACGAAAGTCCACACCGGCTACAGGGATTCTCCCCTCGGTTCCCACGGAATTGCCTATGGACACCAAAGCAGCATTGAGACGCACCAGTACTCGGTGACCTCGCACAAGCGGTCATTGGGTGGTGGAAATGCCGCCGACGAGGGTCACAAGGAACGTTTGCATGCTGCAAATGGTATTCCCGGTGTTTTCTTCAACTACGATATTTCTCCTATGAAAGTGATCAACAAGGAGGTGCGCCCCAAGACCTTCGTTGGATTCTTGACTGGTGTCTGTGCTGTCATTGGCGGTACTCTCACGGTCGCAGCTGCTCTAGACCGTGGCTTGTACGAGGGTGCTATGAGGGTTAAGAAGCTTCATTCGACTTGAATGCAGGTGTCCACATCGAAGCATTGACCCCTAAAACCAACAGAAGAAGATTAAAAAGAGACAAAAAAAAAGATTTGATACATATCGTTATAGAAGCTATAAGAGCATCGACGCTTCAAAGAAGCAGAGAACACGAGAACAGGGGGTGGTTCGGGGGGAGAAATTCGGCAGTCCAGGCGTTTGGGTACAGTACATGTGCATATTTTGTGATATACTTAGCAACAAGTGTTTGGTGTTTGGTACCTTTGTATCTCAAGTCTTTCGGTGCTCTTCATATGCACATTCGTCGAATTTAATCGGAGGACTGGATAGCATCTTTTACAGGTATCCATATCACTTCCTAGGCCTAAGGCCAACTAGACCACTTTCCTCCATATGTATACGATAATTCAGCCAGAGCCCTTGTTCCAAGGGACCTACTCAAAGTTGGTGATCTTATAAAATGGATACTGATGCCTCGTTACAAGCTGAGAACACTACCAGGAATGTGGTCATCGTCTATCTGCATTCTGATCGCTCCGGAAAAAGAGATATGTCCATATTTACATGCAAATAGATGGCAAAATAAAGATCACAGATAAAAGTAGCCAATATCCTGCCCAACAAGTGAACCTTTCATCGCACTGAATAATCGCTAATAATCGACAAGAATGACGGGTTTTTGAACAAAGAACCCAAGCGCCAGACCCATTCTCACAACTCCATTAAATGCACGATGCGACTGCTGTAAAAAGCCAACCAAGGAACAAACAGCAACTCTTTCCGAGCAGGAGTGAGGTCTGAATGTCTAGCTCTAGGACGCACGGTGAGAGAGAGAGAGAGAAGGGGGGAGAACTAAAAAAAAAAATCAAAGCTGTAATATGAAAATAAATATGACCAAGGAGAACAAATGAGACGGTTGCAAAATGTTAAACCTAATGAAAGAAGGAGAGTGAGGATGATAACGAGAGAAATCAATAATGCATTGTGTTAGCATTAGTGAGGTGACCAAGCTACTAGCTGATATATTGGCCCTGGTAATGAGCCTGAGGCTGCTGGGCTTGGAGTTGTCCATACCAGGATTGGCGTCGGGGCTCCTCAGGTCTGTATGGTTGATTAAGGGCGTCCAAAGTGTGACTCGCAGTGGGGATATTGTAAACACTGTTTTGAGTGCCACCTTGGAGTCCAGACGAATTGGCTGGAGAGGGCGGAGGCAGTGGATGCTGCTGCCACTGCTGCTGACGCTGGGCGATAGCATGCTGCACCATGTGGTTTGACATTCCGTCCATGATACTCTTCTTCTCACGCTCCCGCGCATCAATCGCACCAACTAAGCCCATGGGGTTGACCGGTTTTTGCTGTTTTTGGTTTCCACTGGTGAGGTTAAAGAACGAGGAACCTGTCATCCGAGCAACGTGCTCCTGTTCCCTGGCAGAAAGGTAATTCGAAATATCATTATGATTAATCATATTGCTGGCGCCGCGAGAACGGGGTCGCGCTTGGCTGTCTTTACCGTTACTCACTTGAGAGTTAGATCGCCTATGAGCCACCCAGTCACCGGATACAGGTCGTGTCGGTGGGTTTGTTGTGGATGTAGAAGGACTCCGGTGATGTACATGGACTGGTGGACTGGGCGCTGCGCGTTGCTGTACGAACTGCTCCGGCGTGAGACCAGGAGTAACTGGACGTGTAGCGGCCATACCAGGCTGCCACAACATACTTCGCCGGAACTCATCCTGGCTTACTGACCGTGAGTGGCCATTGTCCATCTGATGGGAAGTTCGTTGTTTTTCAGTGGACTCCGAGTCACTTCGCTGGTGGCCGAGCTTTTTCGGTGTCTCCGAAGTAGCCGGGCGCCCGGTACCCGGCATGAGGGTCATAGTGGGACCGAAATCCACCATGGGAATATTTGGATCATGTTGCTGTGTTAACTGGTCGACGTTGTAACGACCATCGCCGATGACAAGATCTTTACTGAGTTCTGTTCCAACCGTCTTTAATACACCCATTCTTGGCCTGGGTATCGATTTAATAGAGCGTTTGCTGTAGACGGACCCATGCGTACTGGCATAATCTGGGGTGGTCGTGGATTCATCGTCATAAACGCTTTCGTCTCCCTGATGATGGTCTTTAACGGGCGAAGCGAATGCTGGTTGATAAGAACAGACACGGTTTAGGGCTTCTTCATCAACAGTGTGGCGTAGATCATCAAAGCTAGGTTCAATGGGGCTTGATACGGCAGAATCACTGTTTTGTAGGCTGGGAAGTGGTTTTCTCCTCACCGATTTCGCTGTATCAATATGAAGGTTGACCCCATTTGGCTTTTCCAACGGAGGACCAAATACACTGGTCCGCCGTTCTGGTGTCGGCGGACCCTGCTCCTGTGGGCTGGCTCGTTTGTCACTCGAATCCGATAACAAGGAAGGGACACTCAAGCCAGCTTGATAAGAATCTGTAGGGGTCGGGGCTTGAGGGCTGTGACTATCCATCTCCTTGGCCGCCTGACCTTCAACGGACATGGCGCCTCGCAAATTCATATTTCCCGAAGCAGCGACGAGCTGTGCAAGAGTCCCGGTAGACATTCGATTGTTAGCATTTCTTAGATCTGGCGAGGGGAGCGGCCGCTCTGAAGGTATTTCCCCTGGTCCATGGGTGAAGGCCGGGGGTTTAATGACTGGTGAAGGAGGAGAAGGCTTCCGGAAGTGTTCCCCAATAGCTTCAGCCTCAGTGAAAAGGTGGGGTTCTGAAAGTTGTCTCCAGTCACTATCAGAGCTGCTCTCATCGTTGAACTCATTGGTATTGGGTCGCTCGTTCCTAGCTTTTGTCAAGTCACGCGCAGAGGAAGATGGAGAGCTTTCGACTACAGACGCCTGTGTATGTTTTCTGTTAGCTGAGAATCCAGTGGTATCGGAGGTGCCCCGTGCATGATAAGTTGGTGAGAAGTTTGCGTCGTTGGGCGTCTCTTGGACAATCGCATCGGCTGACTGATTGAAGCCAGACTCGCTCTCTGGGAAGGTCTCATTGCGTCGAAGTCCAGCGAGCACATTGCTATGGCGATTTGGAAGACTCGCCCGATAACGTGGTCTGCTTGAGATGCTGCTTGTCCTGCTACCAGCAGCTGCCATACGACGTGCAGTCGCCTCCTTCAGCTGTTTCCTCCATTCTGCCTCACTCCAATCCTGACTGCCCGCAGTTTGCATCAGATTGGCGATGTCCAGAATGTCCAGATAGCCATAATGCCGCTGTTTCGGGAAAGCAAACATGATGCTTTTAATGTGATTTGTAGCGGCAATTAGACGAGTTGGGCGCCCATAGAGGTTGAAAGTGTCGAAAGTAGGCATCAGGAACCGGATCATCATCTCGAAACCAGACACGGCTGGGTGTGATTCTGGCATGACGAAGACAAATCCTTCCGAAGTTGGCTCTTGCTGCGAATGAATTGTGACATTCCCTTCGACCTTTACCAGGGTTGATTGATCAATAAGCTCCTTGGACTGAGGATAAATAGCGTAAGCGCTGTATGCGTCGGTTATTGTCGCGATTGGGTTCGCTTTCTTTGTTTTCTTCGTCTCATAGAACTTAATGTCTCCTATGACTAGTTTAGGTGCCCGGTCATAGGCCGACTTCTTCTTAAGGGATTTCTGCGCTTTTTGGTACTCTTTTTCGTTCGGAGGCGTGATAACAAACCAGCACCGCCTCCAAGGCGTCCCCGCCCCGAATCTCACACGAGCCCAATCCTCGTGCTTGAAGCGATTGCGTTCTAGAATAGCTCGAATATTGTTGACGTTCTTCCCTTTTCCCGCAATCATTGCACCTGTGTACGCCTCGTATAGCGAGGTATGTTCAAACAAGGATAAGCGAATGGCCGAAGTCCACTGTATCAGGGAATGGAAGGAATTAAAATGCAGAAGATATCGATTCTGGCCAGCCGAGCAGATACTGAGAACATTCTTCACCGTCGGTGTTTCCGAATTCCGTGTAGGTAGCGTTTCGATCTCCGGCGCCGCACGATCAGCAAAGACAAAACCGCAGGGTTATTTCTTGAAAAGATTCGTAGACTCACCACTTTGATTGATGCATCCGCCAAATTGATAAAAGATGGCGAGGCTTCTCGCCCATCTGCTGCGTCCAGTGTAGCGGCGTCCCATAGTGAAAGAGAGGTCCCAATCAGTTGTGCGTAACATTCAACCCACTGTCGATCGAGACAAGGTCGGCCATCTGTACATTACGGATTAGTCGCAAACTCAATCCACCGACTGCTACAGAAACCCACGCGTATCCAAATCACTCAACTTCAGAAAATATCCCTCGTGATACACCTTGTTCGCATGGCTGTTGAGGAAAGTAAAAATCGGTTGGAGTTCTGGAAGAGTGTCTGGGGAGAATTCTATCAAGGGAGGATCATGCGTGAAGATTGTGGATGCAGGCCGTGACATCCGGCGCTCGTTCGACGATGGCCCTGTTGGCGAAGCATCTTGTGGAGAGGGTGTATCTGTTGACGGCGTATCTACTCTCTTGTTTAATGTGACTGAAGTTGAAGCTGCCCGATGACGTTGTTCAGGGCGATCTTTGCGGGACGAGCCACCAAAGGTCGATATGAAAGATAGCACTGATAACGCAAGGGGTGTTAATCGTCATAGTTCACATCCCGGGGAAAGAGGGGTTATCTACTCACCACGCGAGCGAACCATAATGTCGAGATCTATTGTATGATGAATTGAGATGGAAGTAGAAAGATTGACTTCCACGTTCACCCCGGTGTCAAGCTTAGCGCACGATAGAGAGATAACGTGTACAGACAGGGAAGTCGAGTCGGACCGCCTTTAGGCCGGGTGATTCGAGTGAGAGGGAAAGAGACTAGGATAGGAAACAAAGTTGTATGTTGAACCCGAATCTCTCGCACACGGAGATAACGTCCAAATATCAGGGTCCCCCCCCCCCAACACTACTTGCGAGTTAGGTATGAGAGACAGTCTCCATGGATTTACCCTTGGAAAATTCACAACGAGCGAATCACAACGGACAACGGACAAAGCGCCGGGAAAGACGACAAGTGAGCAACGTAAGGTTGTCGGACTGCAAGCGCCGGTAGTCACTGGAGTGTCTCAGTTTTCTGTGGCAGACGAATAGAGGCGGGTAGAGAAAGATGTCAATAAGTGGAGACGAAGAAAGAACAAGAAAGGGAATATGGAGATGTGAGTCAGAAAAGCGAAAAGAAAGGAAGAGAGCGAGAGACAAGAACGAAAGTAGCGAGGGAAGCAGACAAGGAGAAGAGAATAGGAAGTCAGAAGTGATGATACCGTTCTTGACCCAAAACCAGAACGTGGGTCCTCTGAAGGTCAGAGTGTAACACGATTACCAATGGATCTGAATCACAAAAGAACCCTCTGTTTTAGCTTTTTCCGTTCTTTAGATCCAACGAGTCATTGCTAAACAGGTCATAATTCATTCATAAGTTACATCAATGGAGAGGGAATTCAGGGTTAAAAGTGGTAAAAAGAACAGTTTTAATAGGATTTTCTCTCGGCAAAATAGAAAGAAGAAATAGCCTGCATGTGCATGAATGTACAGCAACAATACATCATCATATGAATCTGTACCGTACCGGGAATTGATTCTAGGCTCAGTTTTAATAGATTGATTGGTACATACATGTATTTATGTATGTAGTAGTATGTACAGTACATACATACATACATATCCTGAAATGTTAGGTTGCTGGCGTCATCGGATAAGCTACGGAGTACTCCGTACGTTGGCTCAAAATATAGAAGAGAGAAAAAAAAGATTAATTGATCAGCATGGATCAGAGAAAGCTGCAAATCCCACCAATCTTATAGGAGCCTTTCCTTGCTTTCATTTTCATTTTCTTTTTCTTTTCAAGTTTCCAGTTTCAAGTTGACCCCCCCCCCCCCAAAAAAGTACACCGTTTATTCAATCTTACAAGAGTACACAAATTCACAAACATGGAATGAAATTCTGAGGGTCTACGAGGTACTCCGTACAGAGTACTACAGCACAGAATCACTACTAGTACTAGTAACTAGTGGTACCTAAGGTAGAAGTATCTAGTACTCCGTAAGGTATCTATCTATCTAGTAGCCTGGAGGTATTCATATAATTTACTCCCGTCCTGTCTATACTATTTCTTAGTAGTGAATCTTGGCCAATGATACGGTGCTCATGGTACGGATACTGTACATACATACATCCAATACACTCTACCAACCTCCCGGGTTCTCGTTGCCATCAACCCGGGCCTGTAATAAAAACCCAAATCAACAGGACGGAGAATACTTGCAATCCAAATATAGCAACTCAAGACCTGCATGTCTTACAAGTTACAGATAGTAGTATGGTCGCCTGTTCCGTTTGTTCTTTGCCTAATCATTTCATTCGGTCTCTGCTCTTTCTCCAGGTGAGGAGGAGAGACAATGTAGGCTTGGCGGCCAAGCTCGATTTGACCACCTAATTATCAACTAGTCTGTGCACTTGGATGGAAGGGGAAACCCGGTTGTCTGCCAGGTGGATTCATGCAATCATTGTCTGTACCCGTCAGTACCTCCGTGGTCCGTATCCGTAGTCCGTTTGGAGTTCTCTGGCACTGCCACATCCTGTCTGTGCCACAACATCAGATCACGGGCAGTGCTTAATGGCGGGAGAGTTAAGTTGCATTCTACGGCGTACACAGTTCTATTTATACTGGTACGGAGTAGATAGATAATATATATATATATATATATATATATATATTTCATTGGACTTAGGTAGGGCCATTGAATTCGACCCCTTTATCCAGGTATTCTCTATTTTCCGCCCCTTTACCCCGAGTGGCAATTTCAATTGCAGCACCGACAAGAAGATTGAATATGTGTGTGTGGCACATAAAATGCCCGTATCTAAATAAGGTACCCGGCTGCATCCATGGAATTAGGTAATACTACCTAATAGGTTTGTCATGACTATCAGGGCTACTGCCAGGTGGTATGTATGTATGTACCTAGGCTAAATACCGCACTTTGACCAACTGATTTAATTCAATTTCAATTACTCCGTACAGTGATAAAATCCACATTCTCTTCTTCAAGCATCCACCGGATTATAGTAGGTATAACCCCGAAGGTACAGTACTAGCAATAACCGTCTGTAATGGATTTATCAGGATTCTGAGGTGTACCTAAAGAGGTATGTACAGTACGGAGTATATACATACGATCTACTTAACTTTCATAGGTACTGTACGTAAGTATTATGTACTGTACCGGTGACAGAGTCTTGGGACGGCTGAGTTTACAGTGTGTGGCAACTTGCAACGACGACATAAAAGTATGCCGGTCGGGATGGCATGTTGGTTTTGACGCGCACTCCGGCCAGCGATCGTTGCTCAAATGGATTTCGATGCAGACATGACCTCAGCGGGTGGAGGATCTTGGATCTGGATCCTTGGTTGACCGTGCCTTCATGCTCCCTTCCTTTCACCTCGTAACCTTATATTGCATGTTGAAGTGCCTTTGCTCTTTTACCCTTTTTATTTTTTTTTGTTACCTTGAGAAGCTTGCAGGACACATCATGGATGGAGACCGGTCAGTATGGTCCCGGCTGTGTGATTGTTACTGGAGAACGATATATTTAGGTTACGTTGATGGATAGGTAATAATACCCCGCGCCAGCCACCAGGAGGAAGAGGGAAAAAGGAAAAAATGATCGCTTTGTATGTACAGTAGGTGAGATACACTACCTAAGGTCCGTCAGTAGATCCATTTTAGCTGCTTGAAGTAAATCAAAGTCAATTGGGCGAAACGAGACCCCCTACTCCCTGGACAGTTCATCAAATGCACAAGTTAGCCCGTATTACTCCGTACTAGTTTCAATGGCGATCAGATATGCGAGGTATTTCAATTTTTCTACTCCGTACCTCCTCTACCAGTCTCCCCAGTTTTACTCCGCATTGAATACTAATATCAAATTGGGACCCAGGGGCCTTCAATGTTCCCCAGAATGCAAAGAAGCAGCCTTATGTACTCCGACGTGGAATTGAGAACTTTCCCTGTACTAGTAGCACCTGTGATGATCCACGTGACGGGTCACTGCACACGCACGTCCTCGGACCCACTTACTAGACAATGTCATAATACGGAGTCCTGGACTACGGAGTACTACTCCGTAGATACTAGTAGTAATCTTGGATTGAACTTGACCTCAGTCCGAGTCTCCATGGCACAAAATAAGGCTATAAGGTTACCAGGTACGGAATATTTAGGTAGTAATCGGAAGTCTCCCTCCGTCTCAAGTTAATTGGCTTCAAGTTACTTTTTACTTTGTATTTTCCTAATTTAGCCCATCTCATGTGATTCAGGTTCTTGCCCAAGGCACGCATCTGATGACTACCGCTGAACCTCCCCTGCGTCTTATATATTGATTTATATACTCTCAGGCTATAAGAACATACGGATGACTCGGTAATACTAACGATTCATCTGATTCACCATTAGCCATTCAGATATTATCAATGAAAGACAGAGGAGAAAGAAGGAAACATTTCATACAGCAGCTTCCACCGGTGGAAAGCTTGTCGGGAAAGAGGAGCATTACATGCGCCCCTGAATAAGTCTGATTAATCTCCACAGGAGGGCGCAGATCACTAATATCTGGTTGAGCTTGCCTAGGAACAAGTTTCTGACGACTCAGCTTCCTTAGTGGGCACATACTCGGTAATTCAATAGGAGTTGTAACGGGTTTAAGGAGTATGGTATTTGGTACTCCGTATACGGAGTAAAGGAAAGGAAATGCAAAGTCTAGGAGTGGATTTAATGACTGCTTCGAGGAAGATTTAGAAGGAGAGTCCGAGGTTGAAATAACCTACTGCTCCTTACAATGTGATGTTGTTTTTCTGTGAGGTTGTCTTGACATTTCGTGCCGAAGAGGACTCACCTTGATTGGAGATGCACTTCATACCAGGGCTAATATCATATAGCTTTAAAGCATTGTACAGTAAAGGACTCTTATATATTGGCATAGTAATGAAAAGTGATTTGGGTCGATGAGTAAGGTAAACATCAGTCTGAAAAGAATTTATACAAGCTTCCTGACCCTTTTCAGCTGGTAAGTACTACTGATACTAACCAGTGATTCTCATGGAGAATTCCGTTGAAGGCGATGTAACTCTTTCTCTATTTACTGGAAGCAGTCCTTGAGAGATATGTTTTTATAAGAAATTTCTAGTAAGAGGATGAATTTGACTCATGGTACCTTCTGCCTTATTATCCATCCAGATCTAGTAAATTACTGCCTTTTTCAACTCTTTGGTAAATTCACTGGAGTTCTCTCTCATTCACCTTTGGACGCCCCTCCTTCTTTCTCTCTACCGTGTTGACTGCCACTGGATTTGTTTCCCTACCAACCTTTTTCTTCATTTCAGTTATGCACACAGCGTTCTTTATATTAACCTCACCTGGGAGTACAGGTAATTTAAATTCACGATTCTGGAGAACTCTCTCATTCTTCAAGCCCTAATCTCGAGGGTATTGTCCTGCATTGCTTTTCCTGCACTTCCATGCTACTTGACTGGGTTCTATTTAAGCATAGCAAAGCGTGACACGTAGAGTCGTGTATTGAATTTCCAGCCAGTACTTCCCCGGGAATGCAACATGGAATTGTTCAGGCTCTTCTCTCCGGCTTCTCCGGGGCGTTCTGAAGACGATGAGCCTGCGGGGATTGACATTCCGTTTGATGCCCATGGTTATGGGTTGGCAGACGAAAAGGCGAAAGAGATCACCGAGGCCGAGTGCACGAAAGCCAACGAGCTGATGCTCAAGTTTACCAAAGGCTTCGATCCCGGCTCCTTTCCTCGAGAAGTCACAGACGGTCTTCCGTCCTTGTCGGATAATCTGTTCCCCGGATCGTACGCTCACTTGCTGACCATTCTGCTCGAGAGCTGTGGCAGAATGCAGAATGTGCAGGCAAATCTGGAGACGTGGCTTCGTGACCGTTACAAGCGTTGGACAATCACACATCCCGATGACACCAGTATCACCGATGAGACGTTCTTTGGTGCTGAGTTTGAAATGTTGAGAAAACTATTGGCGCCTTTGCGTGGAGAGGATAGCACAGCTGTCTACTGGGTGAATTCTAGACATATTCAAAGTGTCAAGGTGTGCCAGCAGCTCGAGGCATCCGCGAAGGTCATCGAGGAATTCAAGCGAGACGTTCTATTGGCAGTCAAATTAGACGATGAGAACAGTACGTAGTAGATCCTACCCATTTCAAACTTGACACACAAAGCTAATCACTCACTCAGAAACCATTTATAATCCTCTTCCCGTCTCGCAGGCACGCGCCGCAATGATGAGCATGAAGGACATTCGACTCCGCGCCTGCAAGGCTTCCCTGAGCTGGGACGGCCTTGCAGACTCCGATATTGAGCTCACTGTGTTCCACCAGTACTACAAAAGCCACCTGACACGATCAAACCCCGCGAAAGCGCGCGCATCTGGATGGCTTCCCCCATCATCACCGAAGACCCCTCGCGCCTCTTCCGAAGAAGCAGAACCGGGGGATTTGGCTCATTGGCCATCTGGGAATCCCGAGAATGTTGCTCTCAACTTGATGCTCAAAACAGCGCTGTGGCTGAGCGTGGCAAGAGGGTTAGCCGCTGTGCATCTTTTCTGCGACATTGCCAGACATTTTACCATCCACGTCCCTTCCGTGATGGCCAATGATGATTACGTCTCGTACTTGCAGCATCTTACCCAAATCCGAATCTCGGTAGATGGGGTTCGCTCGCGTCGTTCTACGCCTTTCCCCTATCGTGATGAGACGTTGTCTCGTTGCAACCCTGACTATTTTGGTGATGTGTGGCGATCGAATCAGAGTTTGACAGCGGATCTTGTCGAGAATCTATCTTTCTTAAAGAGACCTGACACCAGCTTCAAGCTTTCTGCCGTTCCGTTATCTCGCCGTGCCTTTCGAAAGGAGATGCGCACGCTCGAACAGACTGTTGCGGTCCAGGGAACCTTGGCTGGAACTCGGTCCTCGAAAAATACTCGCCCAATCGCCAGACGAAAGTCGGAAAGTGATGCAGTAAGTCATAAATGTGATAGTAGCTCCTCCCCTACACTGAATCCTGTAACTGACCACTTCTGATCTTGTGAATGGCAGAGCAAATATAGCGCAACGCACCTTCCAACTGCACTCTCTGCCCTAGCCCAGACAATCGAGCGAACAAGCCTGGATAAAAACTGATTACTTTCCAGCCATCCAACACCCAAGAAGAAGACCCGAGACCATACAAAGGTCCACATGGTAATTGTTATTGTCACGGGTTATGATAAAAAGCGCAGGTACTAAGTAACTTGGGAGAGGAAACCAAGAAAAGAAAAGAAAAAAAAAGAAACTGAAAAAAGGACCGTTTAACCTTGGGCGTTTTTGAAAATCAGTCATGAATGATGGTTAATTTATCTTGGGTTGTTACCACTGCCCTTATCTGCGTCTTTGATATCATGCACAGTTTCACAAATATAAACCTGAGTATACTGTCTCTTGCGGAGCTGGACAGGGCACGACTTGGGTTGTAACCGGAGCGTGACTGTTTCTGGTTGTCCATCTTTCTCCTTTTCTTCATAGTCTCATTCGATTTATGAAGCAAGCTAGGGAAGGTTCTCTATCTACAGAGCTGTGTTGGGCTTCATATATGCTGATCGAGTTCTGCAGTTTGATGATTCCGTAAGATCATATCTGTTCGCTTGACACTAAGCTTGCTTATCGAGAACTCGGTATGGGGAAGATTTTGCGGGAAATGAAAGGGTGAAGAGTGCAATGAGATTCTCTACGATTGAAATTGACTGCATTGGGGTCATGTTTTGAGAATCAGAGTGGCATGTACTTCATTATCTGGATTATTCTGCGAGGGACTTTTGTGGTATCAAATTCGCAAGGCAGGAAAAAAAAAAGCAAAGAAGCAAGCAAAAAAGCCTTGTCATACACTATATGTTGCCATTCAATAAGAAAAAAATCTTCGCAGGGAATTGCTCTATGCATCCATCATATTATATCCCAGGAAAGGATCAATCATCGCCATATCATCAACATTTGGTATCTTCGAATTGACATCTTGCATCATAAAATTGGAGTCAAACCCAGAGTTTCCTGGGAACTCCGTCGAGTTCAAATCTGCGAAAGTGCTTACACCGTTGTCCTTGGTATTAGGGCCCACACTTGCACCTGAAGCTTCGCTCAATATATACGGTTCATAAGGGTCATCGTTATCAAATTCGAGGCCGTAGATTCCAAGAATGTCGCCGGTAAGAGGCTCTGGATCATCGGCCAACAATGCTCGCTGCATGAACAGATCATGAATCTCGTCCTCCGTAGAGGCGTGTTTGCTGCCCATATGGACCCAAAGATCGTAGTTACGGTGAAAGCGATGTGGGCAAGTCCCAAAGAAACATGAAATATGACGGCCTGTTTCCTCGGCGTAGCCCTCACCCGTAAGAGCGGCCAGTGCTGATAAGCCAGTAGGTCTACTTTGTGTATTCTGCTGGCCTTGACCCAAACCGAGACGTTGTCGCCGTTCAGCTTTGGCGTTTAGAAATCCAAGATGCGCGGTGCGAATATGTTCTTCCAGAGCGAGTTTGCTTCCGTATCTTTTCCCACATCCGTCACCGTTCCATCCTGCTACCTTTTTCGAATTTGAGAGATCTGTCTCTCCGCAAACGAAACGTTTCTCGCCTTGATGTACGGTTCGAATGTGGACTGTCAGGTTCCCCTTCTTCGTAAAGCTTCGGTCGCATCCTGGGACTACACATGGAAATAACTTCCGTTCTTCGAGGCTCACATCACCGTGTGCGACTTCGAGATGCCGGCGTAGTTCACGGGCTGTCGAGCATGTGATCGAACAGTTGGGGCATTGCGGGGGATGAGCGGTTTTAATGTGAGCCTGAAGAAGGGCATAGGTAGGGAAAGTCACGGTAGGCGGGCTAGCAGAAGGGTTGCCCGAGGGCGGATCTGTTACTTCCATATGCTCCAAGCACTCCGTGCAGCTGAATCGCTTCTCTGTATGAAGTCTGCCCTCGTGTGCTCGGAGGTGGCCAGCTGTATCAAAAGCCATTGAACATCTCTGGCCAGTGCTTGGGTCAATATGCGGGCATTGAAACGGTTTTTGCTTCAAGTGGACAGTCGTTATATGCTTCTGGAGGGTAGAATGCTTCCGGAAGGTCTCATTGCAAGGCGGATATTCCGTACAGCGATACTTTTCTTTCCCGTCATGAGCAGCCAAGTGTCGACGAAGGCGTGATCCAGTTACAAAACTTTTCCCACAACCCGGCCTGTCGCATACATAATCTCGGATTCCTGTGTGAGCGCTCTTGACATGATGAGTCAAATGCGAAGCGCGCAAAAAGGTCTTATTGCAGTCATCGTGCATACACTTGAAAAGCCTTTCATTATTGTGCGAGCGAAGGTGTTCCTGGAGCCGTGCTGGACGATTGAATGCCTTTGTGCATCCGTCAAAGGGGCAGCGGTGAGTCTTCAGTTCAGATGGATATCTGGCTGAGATGGTTGAGATGGGAGTTGCCGAGGTTTCATGTAGGCTATCGCTATCTACGCTGCCTTCATCCGACGAGACATAGTCGACATCAGATTGAACTTCTTCATAAATCGGGTCTATACCCATTGACTCTAAGTTAGTCTCTCTCGATAATTTTGAAGGCTGGGAGTGAGCTTCCTTACCGGTATCGTCCAATGTCGACTGCTTCAGGATCTTTTTAGGGGCAAGAAAGCCTCCAGTGGCCTTTCTTTTTTGACCCATGACCCAAGGAGCACCAGACTTATCGCCCCTGTGATTATGACACCATTTAGGACAATTTCAACCAAAAAAAGCGACAGGTGAACTCAACGACAAAATTTATTTAGGATGTTGGATTTTGCCAGAAAGTGCTGTCAAAGCGGTGAAGGTATTTGCCTAAAAAGGACTAGTCCCTAAGGAACTTTTTCCGCCGCCTTCGAGAAGTCGCGATATCGAATTCTTCACTTGGAAGCTCCGTCGCAACATCAATCGCTCCGCCCTAGATCGCTCGGGATTCTGTGCTGGTATTTCATTCGCTTGTGTGGCACTTGGTCTTTGTTTCTTTCCCATCCAGCTGCTTTTAAACCGATACAATGTCTGACTACGGTGACCACGGCGATGAGGACAAGTAAGAAGCCATTTTTCCACAGCAACCCACAGCTATCGCAAAGAGAAAAGGATGCGCCAAATATGATCTCTTTGCCGATTGCTCTGCACCGATTGAGGCTCCTTTGATTTAACACTTCTCTAGCTATGACTTCGAGCCCGGTCAAGACTACGATGGCAACGAGCCCGAAGACTTCTTGAACCCCGAGGATATTGAGGGCGTGGAAGGCGTGGAAGGCGCAGAAGCATATGGAGAGGATACCTACACCCCTGCCGTCAATGGAGATCGTATTGTTGTTTCGGGCGATCCCAGCGCCGGCTACTCGGGGAAAGTGATGGAGCAGGTGCGGGAAAGGAAAGTGCCAAACGATCAGCGTACGACAACCCCGTACATGACCAAGTATGAGCGGGCGCGTGTTCTGGGAACCAGGGCCCTGCAGATCAGGTGGGCTATGAACCGTTGTCAGTTGAGTGATGGAAATTGTCGTCCTGACATGTTATCAGTATGAACGCACCGGTGCTTGTGGACCTTGAAGGCGAAACAGATCCCTTACAGATCGCTATGAAAGAGCTGAACCAAAAGAAGATTCCTTTGATTGTGAGAAGATATTTGCCTGACGGATGGTAAGTCGATCTACGGTGGTCTCTGCGAGTCAAGTCTGACCGTTGTTTGGATGATTCAGGTACGAGGACTGGACATGCGAAGAACTACTCTAGATAAAAGATGAAATGGGTGGCTGTGTATTGAAACTTGGGCTCTTTCTGTTATTATGTACGTTACTTCTTTCATTCCTTGTGTGCAGCATAGCGTTTGGAGTTTGGGAGTAGGAAAGCAGACCACAATGGCTCGCCAGTCTGGGGTCATTGGGAAAGGGGGAAAAATCTCAAAACAACAACGCAGTACAGTCCGATTTAATCAAGAAAGAGAAAATAGTTTTGATGTTGACGTTATTACTTTTGATTAGGATTCTACCACAGCACTATGAAGTAATCTTAGACTGCACCCACTCACACTCAATATCTGGATAAATGACGACCATTGTCCTCCATTCATGAGTATACCATAGTCATTCTTACTCGGCACTTGTGTACTCGCAGGTAGAGGCACTTCGAAACGAGTCATTACTATGTGTGTAGAGTACTCATTCTATGAGCTACGCCGGATTCCAGGTTTCTTGAGTCACGGCAAGCTCGAGTACTCACTCAGGAGTACTATTGGCTCATAAACGGTCTACTATAGGTGATTCCAATCAATTTGAAAATCTCTGACGAGCGTCAATGTGAGCCTTCGGAAAGCATTATAGATTTCAATATGAGTTCTTGACCCAATTCTCGTTTCTAGTGTGCTCAGGATTGATGTCATTTGCGGTCACTGTTGACTTCGAGTTCATATTCCGTGGATGCAGAGTCAGTCAGACCCAGAGAATACCTGGCAGTGGAGGCATCAAGCCAGGTATAAGAAGCTAAAAGGTTTGTAGGGATGGAATTCATACTCTGTACTCTGTACTACTTTGAGTATATCAATCGATGGTCTACGGCGGGATAGGGTTTTTCCGGAGCCGAATAAATCACTCAACATTCACATCGTCACTTTTCAATTCCCCCCCACATTCTATAATTATAGACCTCATTACCGAGTACATCTGGTCCCTGGTTGTGAGACGGATAATGGTGGTCTACCATACAGATATCAGCCGATCATTCATTCATGAGTCATTAATCCCGTGGAGATTTAGGGCTTCTCCGTCTCACTACGGGGTAGATTTGAAGGGAACTTCGCGACAGACTCCCACTGAGTCGTGACTCATGGGAAAAGAATCTCCCTTTTTGAGGGGGTTTTTGGTTATGGGACTGAGGCAATTGGCCCCGATTTTCAAAGGTCTATGGATTAATAATATGATCTTCTGCCCCGCTGGATAATCGGCACGTCGTCACTCTAAGCGGCTAGACGTTTGAACGACCTGACCCCAATGATACCAACCAAATCTTGACATCCAGACCCAATGCCGCTACAGGATGACCGTCGTTATGATGTTTCAGTGTTGGGTATTCCAAGCGCTCGGGGCAGCTTTGCAGTCTACACATCCGGAATTCGGCATATGGCAACCACCTTCGGCAATGCGCCGTAAATTGGTCGATTCCTTATGTACGGAGTAGTCCATTCTACTCCGTACCGATGGGTCATCAACAAATTTCTCTGTCCAGACTCCAGACTCCGCTTTTCAATTTTTTCTTTTTTGGCCCGTGATAGTGGACCATGTCCCTGGAAGGCTCCACCGACCCTGCTTTATAATTATTGGTACCAGGCCGCCGAGCTTAGCCTGTTATCGGCCCGCTGAACAAAGGCGCGGAAAAATTGTGATGTGAATCTATCAAGCTCAGTTTTCCTATCTCAGGCCACAGTTTATTCCCGTCTCTTTTATTCCTTTCTTGGGTATTATTAATGGTCTGGGCCTTGTCAACAAGCGCTTTCCCCAGCTTCGCCATAGCATCTTTGTGTGTGTGTTTCTGTTCTTAGTACGGAGTACCTCTGGTTCCTATTATATTTGGTCTTCTACGCTATCTAAACTCGCAGTCAAAATGCGGGTGAATACCGATATCGAAGAGCAGATGGTCGCGGACTCCCAGGCCGCCAACAAGCTTCAAAATGGTAGCGAACAATCGTCTGATTTTTCAGACTCTTCATCTGGAGAGAAACGCTCGGAAGAAGAGCCCACCTTTGACACTGGACTAAGTACCTGGCTGCAAGTGCTTGGCTCTTTCTTCCTATTCTTCAATTCATGGTATGTACCATGCACCGATTTTGGTGGAGAGGGAAATTCGCTAACCTCTGTCATGTGTTAGGGGTGTTATCAACACCTGGGGCGCATTTCAAACATACTACGAGCAGAATGTCCTGACTGGGATGCCATCGGACTCAATTGCCTGGATTGGATCATTGCAGTCGTTCCTTCTCATGCTATTCGGGGTGGTGACTGGCCCCTTGTTCGATGCAGGCTATTTCCGTGGTCTCATCTCCTTTGGAACCATCGGACTACCATTTGGCCTAATGATGACGAGTATCTCATCCAAATTCTGGCACCTAATCCTCGCTCAAGGGGTCGTTATTGGTCTGTCAGCCGGCTGTCTATTCGTCCCCTCTGTCGCCATCCTTCCCCAATATTTCAGAAAGAGAAGAGGTCTGGCCAATGGATTGGCTGCCTCGGGAAGTAGTATTGGTGGTGTGGTGTACCCGATTATGTTCAATCAATTACAGCAGAAGGTCGGTTTCCCATGGGCAACTCGTGCAATAGGATTTCTATGCTTCGGAACTTGCTGTATCTCCTGTTGCATCATGCGCATGCGCTTCCAGCCGAAGGAGAAGCGTAAACTGCTTCAGCTCTCAGCGTATAAAGAACCGCAATTTGTCATGTTTTCCGTCGCTCTGTTCCTGGGCTTCTTAGGTTTTTACAACTTCTTGTTTTACGTCCAGTCCTATGCAATCCAAACGGGGATCGTTGATTCCAACCTCGGTTTCTATCTTCTGGCGATGCTGAACGCCGGTTCCACCTTTGGACGAGTCTTTCCCAACTTCGTCGCCGATCACACGGGTCCTTTGAATATTCTTACCCCTGCCGCTACCGCTACTGCTATTCTCGCCTTTGTCTGGATTGGTGTGCACAATGTCCCCGGTATCATCATCTTGGCCATTCTCTATGGTCTCACCTCCGGTGGCTTCGTTTCGCTGCCACCGGTGGTCATGGCCAGCATGACCAAAGACATCCGCGACCTGGGAACACGCTTGGGTATGGTCTTCTCGACCACATCAATCGGACTGTTAATCGGAACCCCAATTGGCGGTGCTATTCTGGATCGCACTCATGACTATCTTGGTGTTCAGCTCTTCACTGCTTGTAGTCTCATCACCGCAGCCGCGATCTTTGCCGCACTCAGACTGTCTCGCACCGGATTCAACCTTGCTGTCAAGACCTGAACTCAGCGTGTACCTTTCTACCAGGCCCACAGCTAAACGAGGAAACGTCCCGCTTGTCCTTAGAGACAGACTCAAACAGCAACCAGGAAGTCGTTCCAGATCAAAGCCATCAACCCCTCTTCTCGGAGCGTCTATGTACCTACACAACAGCACCGAGAAGGAGTCATGGCTCCGATATTGCTCTTTCATGACGAGGCCCATCCTGTGGATGAGCGCCCACCATCAACGCTAACTGTATCTTCATTCCTTGCTGATATGTCAAAAGTCAACCCGATTGTAATATTTGAACGACGGGGTCCTTATGAAGTCATTTGCATTGTGCCTGGAGTTTTGGGGCATGCCTTCACCCGCATCAGCATGGGAAGGTGCATATATACATAGTTTAATGTTCAATATCGACTAGATCTTCAATGCACATGGCCGTCCAAAAGTTTAAACGGCCGGAAAGTTTCCTAGAGCCTATAAGTGTACTCCGTAGAGACAAAAACAACACCAAAACACCAGGATGCTAAAATAGATCGAGCTTTTTAAGATGCATATACCCACCCAAACATCGAAACCGAACGTAAAATCTATGAAACATCCTCCGGACTAACAGGGAAATGCTCTCCATTCTCCCGGACATGTTGTAAATCCTTGTCTCGAGTACACGGTTTACGCATATCGAATGCGTCTTCGCCTGAATCTGACATTCCGGTCGGATCGTCGCTGTAGTAATTCACCACTCGGCGGAATACCGAATACCTGTTGTGGTCCGATGCCCTGATCAGCCTTTCTAAACTTGCGACATGAAATTGAGTCGTTGAGTACGCACCCCATTCCCTTATACATATCTACAGCAATTTTATTTCCCGCTCGGACGTACAGGTCGACAAACCAGGCGTCGTTAATATCGGATCCGCGCTCCAATCGCTCGGTGAGACGGCGAGCATGGCCAAGCCGACGCCATGCAGGTGCCACGGTCAAAACGGTGATGTGACCATGCCAAGGGGTGTAGTGTTCGGAGTGACGCATGGATGGATGTTGCTCTTCGAGCTTTCCCATAACTGTGGTTTTGAATGGCACCACGTTAGCGACCTGCATATGCGACTCTGTAGTGGGGCTACATTCTCAATCTAAAAAGGTGATCTGGGCTGGATCGTTCCACATACTATAACCGACGATGCCTTCACGACGGTCTTGGACGCTGCTGAAAAGAGAAGGCCATCGCATGAGGTAATTGAGGTAGAAGCCCAGGTCATAGTTCTCCGTTAATGGGTCGAGATTCGTCAAGTTGAGGGAGAGTAAGTCCGTCGGGGACATGCGCCGGATGGAACTCATTGTGGGTGCGTTATGAATTAATATGAATAGTTCATAAAAGGTATGAATTAAAGAGAAAGTAAGAAGAAGAAGAAGAACAAGAAGAAGATACGGTGTTGATTGAATTGCCGTGGGGGGGGGAAAAAGAAATCCAGTTGGGGTTTCGGCGGGTCACGGGAAAATGGCATGGACGCAAATGATTCAAGAAAGTCAACTTTCGACTTCCTTTCCCCTTTCACCTCGTCGAATGATTCTCTCCTTCCCTCACATCATTGTCGCTGGTACATCGCGTGTTTTGCTTTGATGTACAAAGCTTGAATTCTGCCTCTCTTTCGTCGTCTTTTTGATTTTTTCCTTTCCCTGAGCGTCCTGGTGATGCAGTCAACAGTGAATTGTTGATATCCGTTCTTACTATTCTTCCTCTCCCCCCCCTTCGGAGGAAGCCTTGCAGCCGCAATTTCAACGACTCACCAAGTCCCCTATATTAAACCGTTGACGGACCTGTGAAACCTGTCCTTCTTTCTCTCTTTTTTTGTCCTTGTCCTTTTTCTTTTTTTTTTCTTCTTTTTTTTTTTTAACCTCTCCCTGGACGATCTGGTCTGATTTCGAAAGCATGCCCTCCATCCCACCATCTCCCTTAAGGCTGTCTCACCGACATAATCAGAGTCAGTCCAGCATCGACTTTGGTCCGATTTCTCCAGGCACCTATACTCCAGATGGATTCTCTCAAAGCCCTCCAAGATCGCCTCAATCTTCTCGCTTTTCAGGCCCTTCGTCTCCGGCCCGCAGACACCATGCGCAGAGCATAAACGGATCTCATAGAATGTCGGGTGACTTTGGAGGTGCTGCGGAAATGGGCGGGGGTGGACTGGGAAACCTGGCAGACGAACTAGCTGATGCGTGGGAGCAGGAAGAGGGTGGCTATGGATATACATCGGGACAGGAGATTGAAAACATCCCGGTGGGCCCACAACATATGGATCGGAGCGACTCAGAAGATGGCTATCATATGGGAACCAGAACACCCTCGTCGGGCTACTCGTCTGGGCGGGCTTCCCTACAACTCCCCAAACCCAAGACTCGAAATGGGGGTCAGCGACATCGCCGACACGAATCGCAGTATGACGGTTCGGACTACGGGAATGACTCGGACTTGGAGGAAGCTGCGGATATATCGCCAAGTCTAGAGATGCAGATGGCGGAAATCGAGAGCTTAGCTCGGAGGGGGATTGAAAACAATGGGAGCGAGAATGACCATGTCATTGCTCGCGTGGTTGAGGCACTCCGGGATCTTGGTGGTCAGAGTGGGATCGAAAATAATGCCATGAGGTATGATCTTCCGCCCTGCCAGGAAATATCTCGTACTGATTCTTGCTGCAGACTGATTACAGCACACTCTTCCATTACTTCACATCTCACCCACCAAACTCGGACTCTCCAAACGCTCACCCACCCTCTCCTTTTCTCCCCTTTCCCTCTTCTTTCAGCAGATGCCATAGATTCCCTTGTCCCGCTGATCGATGATGAGCTCTTACCTAACCTTCCTTATCCTTTCCCAGCCCAGTCCCGTCACTCATCAAGACCCGCAACTCCCTCTCACTCGCCTGCTCTTAACCCGCTCTTCTCCCTCCAATCACTCGTCTCGCAAACCTCCGAAATCACACTCTCTTTACAGAGCCTGAGCGATACACTATACGAATCGCGTCAGCTGACAGCCACGGCCTCCCGACGGCTCCGGTCCGCGCGCGAACTAGTTGCCGAACTCCGCCGTGAAGAAGAAGGTCGTGAGGAGGGCACTCGGTGGATCGAGAAAGGCGATTGGGATCGCCGTCTACGAGACCGGGAAGCCGGGCGCGTCTGCGGAGACGTCGTCAGCGGCTTCGAAGCTGTGTGCGGGGAATGGAGGGAAAGACTCTTCGGAGCTGCTGGTGCAGAAGCCGCCGCCGCCGCTTGAAATCAACTCATGACTTGCCTGTCGTTCGTTCTTTCTCAGACGATAACATCGCTTCATCATACGAATGATCTGCGAGATATTAGAGGCTGCGACATACCCCCCCCCCTTTGACTCCTTTTGCCTTTCTCAGTATATAGATCTTCACGTTGTGCATCTGTTCTTTTGTTTTGATCCATACTCTCAACACTTACAGTCACTATGAGACTACCAGACGTGCATACACCCTGTCTGTCATTTCGTCGAAGTACCTCACAACTACCCCCCCTCTCTCCACCCTCTATAGATATGCCTTCCCTAGCTGATCCAATCTTCTTTGTTTTTTCCCCCTTCATTTTCTTCGCAGGTCGAGATATTCTTTTTTGCCCACGGTTACACTATCTGCTTATCTTTGAGTGAAATCCTTTGTTTTGTACAAGGAGGGGTTTAGAAGGAGCAATCAGATAAAGAATGCCATGAGTAACCTACGCATTCCACGCCGTACCTAGAGTAAACTACTGATTTACGTAGAATACGGCTTGGTCTCTCCACACCATTCGCGAAGAAAAATCTGCAATATTTTCTATAAAAGAAGGTAGGTAAAAGGACACGGGAAATTCAGTCCAGATTAGACATCATACGAAGGAAGTACGCCACCAATTACCCATTCAACAAAAGTGGGAAAGGAAAGGAAAATCATATACGGTGAAAGAAAGGGACTCAGAGCTTCTGCAGCCATCCAGATAGTCGTCGGACATGATAAAGAAAAGAAGGGGAAGACTTCATTTAATGGAACATAAATGCATTTGGTGAGCATGGGAGACGATTTAAGGGACCAAATTATAGATGTCCCTGGGGGTCTCGGCGATCATCATAGAAAACTGGAATAAGAAGAAGTGGTCCCGGAGAGGACGGTGAGAACACGAGGGTAAGATAAATAGAGAAAAATGTCAAAGTAGCACATCCTGTCAACATTCCAAGAAACTTTTCAAACGACGTCGAATTATTTACTGGCCTTGTTGCTGCTGCTTCCACCGAGGCACCCACCTTCCAGTACTCTTAGGCTCCTCAGAAGTAGTAGCGGGGGTTTGCGTACGGGAGGGAGTAGAGGAACCGGAGTCGCGAGCACCAGGAGGCATGTAGCGGCTTGATGCAGCACCGTTAGAAGCGGAAGCGGAAGCTGCAGGGCTAGCTGCAGGGCTAGCTGCAGAGCCAGTGCGAAGCTGAGGAGGCACGTAACCACTGGTCCTGCGGGGAGGCTCTTCCTTAGCAGGCTCAGGAGCAGCACCGCCAGCGGCCTCCTTGGCAGCCTGTCGATCTCTCCAGCTAGGTCCACCACCGGTGCGAGGAGCCAGGTTAAGGCGAGGAGCAGTGCGTTCAGGCTCCGCACGGCTCGGCAGCTCTGAGGCACCAGTCTTCCGAGTACTACGACGGGCTTCAGCCTCCTCTTCGCGCTGCTTCTGTCTAAGGGCAATTTCATCGAGCTTCCTGTAAGCGAGGTTAGCAACACTTCCCTCCATTCTAGGAAATAAACCACAGGAACAAAACACTGACTTTCTCTCCTCTTCGCGCTTGGTCTTCTCCTCAGCCAGAACACGTCTGCGCTCTGCTTCCTTGGCAAGTCGCTCGTCCTCCTCGCGCTGAACACGTTCCTCTTCCTCCTTCTGGCGACGTTCAGCTTCCTCTTGCTCAGCCCGCTCACGACGTCTACGATCCTGCACTTCCTTGATGCGCTGTTTCTTCTTGGCCTCGAAATCTCTCTCGGCAGCCTTGCGACGCCTCTCAAACTCCTCGTGACGCTTCTCGGACACATCCTTGCGGAGGGTGTTGAAGTGAGGTACCAGGCGGCTAAGACGGTGCTTCAGAGCAACAGCCTCCGTGTGCTTGTTCTCAGCTTCCTTCAGGGTCTCGGCCTTCATGGCCTCGTAAATCTCCATGTCCTGCTTCTTCTGTGCCTCATAGTCTTCAGGGATGTGCTTTAACTCTTCACGACGGAAAGCACGCTCCAAGTGATCAATACGCTTGCCAGTAGTGCGAATGCGATCGTTGAGTTCGTTCTTCTCCTTCTCGAGCTGGGCAAGCTTCATCGCGCGGAGGCGGTTAGCATCGAGATCCTTCAGATCAAGTTCACTGAGGTCAATGCCCTTCACACCACTCTTCAACTCCTCAATTTGCTTCATCAGTTCCTGCTCGCGAATACGGTCCTGCTCGTCCTTGATGCGCTTCTTCTCGCGCTCGCGGTGCTCATCAAGCAGACGCTGCTTCTCTGCCTCCTGGAGCTGCTGGGTACGGATCCGCTTGCGCGTCTCCTCCTCTCTCTGCTTACGCTGCAAAGCATCACTAGCGGCCTCCTTCTTCTTCTCAATGATGGCACGACGAGCCAAGGTGTCCTCATGCTCCTTCGCAGCACCGGCCGCAGCGCGGACATGAGCCGCCTGCTTGGCCTGCAGACGAGCCTCGTTGTAGGAGGGATCGACGTACATGCACGAAACATGGAGGGTCTTAGCCAGACGGGTAAGCTGCAGGCGAGCGATTTCAGCAGGGGTGTTCTGCAAGCGCTGCACCGAGCCCACTTCGCTCTCAGCAGATCCCGCGGCGCTGCCGGGATGCAGAGCCTTGGCAGAAGAGAACACGTCGGTGTCGAAGGTGAGGACGCCCGAGATATGGTCCACGCGAATGGCAAGATCACCCTTCTTGCAGCCGTTCATGATGAACTTCTCGATCATGGCGGGGGTGACCTGGAAGGGGTCGGGGAACTGGGCCAGCTCGTACACGAACTTCAGCTCAACCGACTCGTAGACCTGGGAGAGCTGCTGGAATAGACGGGTCAGGATGACCTGCTGCAAAGGCACGACATACTTCTCCATCTCGGGATCCGCACCGATCTGCTTGAGGATAGGGGTGATCTTCTTGCAAATGGACAGGGGGTGGAAGTCGACCTCGAGGATGTTGTACAGGTCACGGATTTCGGGCCGAGCACGCTTCAGCAGACCCTTGTTGAGAGCATCCTTGAAGAGAACGGCACGAGTCGGGGGCTGGGCCATACCCAAAAGGTTGGTGAGACGGGTGTTCTTGTTCTTGCGGACCTCATCCACATCAACCAATGCGCCACGGGAACGAGAGGTGCTGATGACAGGGATGGCAAGAGCAGCCAAGAGGACGAAGGAAGCGGCCTTGACCATGTCGGCCTCGGTCACGGGAGGGTTCTCCTTCTTGGTACCCTGACCAGCAGCGAGGGTGGCGGCGGACTGGCGGAGGAGGTTGTAGTAGCGGCTCCAGGCGGCGGCGTGGAAAAGGTAGTTCTCGCTGACCAAGAAAATACGAGCCAGCTTCTCGTAGTAGTTGGCCATCATGACGTTCTTGGCCGGACGCTTGCTCAGGCTCAGCAGCGTGTGAATATCCTCAATGCTGCGGAAGGCCTCCTGCCAGAGTTCCAACTCCACGGCCACATTCAGCTGCTGAAAACGCGTGTCCAGATGGCGCTGAAGAGTGTCCGGATCACTTAGGTTGATGGCGTGCATCTGAGCGGAATACTTGGCCGCGTTCTGCACATGGTTCCGGAGAAGCTCACAGAGCCTGCGGAATTCCGTCTTGCGGGTGTACTTCAGGCAGAACTGGAAAGCCTGGAGGGCGGTGGTCTGGTACATTACCTCGAGACGAGCATTGTTCTTCAGGATCTCCAGCACGGTCCGGTAGGTTTCCCAGAGAAACTTGAGCCATGGGGTCACGACAGCACGGTCGGTACGATCGCGGGACTGCTCACCGGAAACAGTAGCGAGAAGGATCGTCTCGGGGGTTTCGATCGCTTCCAAGTCCTCCACATTGGTCGAGGGAGCAGCGGATTCCAACGAGGACTGGATCTCGTCGGCCTTCGCTTGGGCCTCGGTCACCTTCTTTTCGGCGAGTTCGATGAACTTCTTGAGTACGATCTGCAAATACACACACACACACACATCGAGCCTGTAAGCTTCTACCCCACGGAGATACTAGCTGCCATCTCGGATCATTCATCCATTGCGTACCTCGATAGTTGCCACATTTGTGTTCTGAGCGATGTTCTTATACTGATACAATCCATCCTTGGCGGCTTTTCCCTTGCGAAGATCGACGCACAACTCCACGAAGAGGAGCATAACCGGTTCCAGCGAGGCAATGGGGCTACTGCGCGTCCTCTTGGAGGTGACATGTTCGTGAAGGACATTCAGGGCGGCGGGAGCCTGGCCCACGGCGATCAGTTCCTGAGCCCTCTGAGGCGAGCAAAAAACACCAACGTTAGTTTTCATCCAATATTCTCGTTCCGGTATCCGCGACTGTCGTGACTTTGCATCGAGGTCTACCGCATCAGACGGTCCCACTCACCTTCAGGACATTTTCGGGTTTGATATGAGGTGGAGGCGGCATGATGGGCGATGAGTGATTTCAATCTGGGTTCTGGCGTCCAAAAAAAAAAAAACCGATTTCGCACAACGACGGCGGGCAGCAAAAGTTGACAACGATAAAGGTCCCTATTTGCGAATACGCTGCCACGCGACGGCCCTTCAACGTCGATCAGGGAGGGATCTTTGGGCTCTGGTGGGCGTTGTGCGAGATTTCGAAAAACAGACCGAAGGGGCTTCCCACTTCGGTTAAGCGACGTAGATCACGTGATTTATCAGGGCCTTCATTGTTGCGATGTAGATTATTATTATTATTATTATTATTATTTGATATAAATATAAATATATAGATCTCTATATGTATATGTATATTATTTATCAAGAAAGATTTTTGAAGAAAAAGACTTTGATTTATGTCTGCCGTGGGATGTCGTTCCAGTTGTGATCCGTTGATCCTCTGGAAGAAGCTCGGACGCGGAGAAAAGACAAGCCAGGGTACTCCGTACTCCGTATTCTGTATATCTCGGATGATGTCGAGTCTCCCGTCGTCTCGAGTACGTATGTACATACATACATATACTTGGATATAGTCAACCGTTCGAACTACTGTATGTATGTACTATGTGTGTATGTATGTATGTATATACATACATACGAGTCACAACCCTCAATTGAACAGGTAATGACAGGATGAAACAAGTTCCCAGTTCAGACCATCGGATGGCCCGCAGTCACGGAGAAGGTATTTGTATGGTAACCTTGAGCATACACGTGAGGATCTTCGCCAACAAGATGGTCCAGGCGAAACAAAGATCACCGATCAAAAAGGAATATGATACAGGGTAAGATACAGACTCTGTACTCTATACAATCAAAATGACAAACAAACCCATTGGAAAGTCAACTACTCTGTATTCCTGGTGAAAGAGTTCGGTATTTTCTTCTTTCAAGCTTTGATGATCGGGTTCACAGAATGTTTCGGTACGAATGGAGTCACTACGACTTGCATTCAGGAGAACTTAAGTCAGTTAATCAAGTATAAGTACGTAGTAAAGTAGTTAATTAAAATCAATCAGCATCCGAGATTTTTCCCCCTCCCAGAAGTTTGCCTCACAGACCACCCAAATTCTTCATTTTCTCTTCTTTTTCTCCTCTTTCTTGGCCGTTCTTGACCTGTCGCTCTTTTTTCCCTTAATCCTTGCTTCTTAAGGACTCTCTGTTTTTGGCTTCGTTTTGCACTGTGATTATTTATCTTCTTATAACCTGACCACATTGACTTGGATTTTATGCGTATTTTATTTTATTTTATTATATTATATTATTCTTGATTTCACTCTTTCTTTCTTTCTTTCTGTCTTTCTTTTATTTAATTTTATTTTTAATTTTATTTCTATGTTTATTTTTATTTTCTGGAGGGTTTAATCGTTCGTTCTCTTCAAGTGAATTCATCAAAAATCGCCCTCTTCTCGTTCGGAATTCCAAATTCCCTCCACCTTTTTCTCCCTCCCTTTTCGGTCCGCCTTTTCCCCTTACTCCGTACTCTCTCTCTCTCTCTCTCTCTCTCTCTCTCTCTCACTCTCTCTCTCTCATACTCAATACTCACTCTCACAAATTCTTTCCCCATCCCCTCTTCCCCCTCCTTTTCCTTCCCGTGTGCGCATTTAGTTAATTCGCACGTCAAATCTGTCTGTCACCCGGGGGAAAAAAAATAAAAATAAAGAAAAAGAAAAAGAAAAGAAAAAGAAAAGGAAAGGAAAAGAAAAAAAAAAATAAAAAAAAAAAATAAACCGTCAAACCAGTGTATTCACAATGCCGCCTTACGAGCTTCGATCAGGAGGAGATGTAAAAAATAAGAAGCAAAGTGTGGCAGATTTGAAGTATCGGCGATTGACAGAGCTCAATGCCCGTCTGAAGGAGGATCTCGACCGTCCCCGGGTGAAAGTGTCCGAGGCTGCGATGTCGTACGTCGATCCCCCCCCCCCGTTACTCCTCTGGTCTTTCCCCTCATGTACGACCGACCGATACTGATCTCCATCGTCCTAATCGGAACAGATTGATTAATTACTGCAATAACACTCGCGATTTCATGGTACCGTCCGTCTGGGGTCAGGTATGCGACTTCGAAACCCCTCCACGTGAGCGACCAGCTCGAGGGATCAAAAACTGACCAACCTCACAGGTGGACAAGCGGGATGACCCATACGCCCCTCAGCAGCAGGGAGGTTGCTGCACGGTCATGTAATGGATCCATGACATTTCCACGCCATTCCATACGCTGGACTCTGTCCGACGCTGTCCATTGTATACCCTCGCCGCTACGACATTCCCTTCTACAACTACACCTAATTTTATTCCTTTCCTCCGTATTACTTTTTTTGACCGTTGGAACGTCGCGTCGCATCGCTACCCCCTCCCCACGGCCAGGATCCCCGTACCGACTTACCCATCAGCGACGCGCTGTGAGGCTACTCAGCTCCCGAAGCGAACACGCGCTGGACTTGCATGAACTTCGGACGCTGACAACGGGGAGGTGTCCGGTCGCATCGATCCATGAGATCCGCGGTTGATGACTTGAAGACGGCTCCGTGTTTTCTTTGTTTCTTGCGCTATGTGTGCCTTGGATGTGTTGAAAATTCCCTTTCTAGCCTTGGTCGTATGCCCATTTCTTGCCATTGGGTTTTGATTCCTTGATCTTTTCTATAGTCCGCTGTTCTGGATGGGGTGGCCTCTTTTTTTTTTCCGTTTCCGTTTCTGTTTCTGTTTCATTTCCCCCTTTTTTTTTTTTGCCTGTTCCCCCTTTTTCCTTCTCTCTCATATTCCAAAAGAAACTCCCCACAAACTCTTGAAGGGGGCGACGCGACGTCTTCCCATCAGATGCGATGGGGGCCTTCTTGTATCATAGATTTGGTGATCTAGGACCAGCTATAATACCGACATGACTGATTTGAATTAATAATGGTGGGAGCTGCCGTGAGCACAGCAAGAGGGATCCTATGAACCCCAGAGTGGTAGTAAACACACCAACATGTACATGTACACATACATCTACACGTACACATCCACATCCACACAGTATATAAATACATCCAAGCACAGAAAACCCCCCAACACCACCAACCAAACAAAGTCCAGTATCAACCCCCAAACCTCCACCCGCCGCTGACATCATCCACCCAACCCAATCCAAGCATCCTACAAACAAGTGGACCAGCATAAATCACCACCCATCAAACAAACCCCCAACCCCCCAAAATGACAACCCACACCCACCCACGCATCACAATAAAATACTGCACACAATGCAAATGGCTCCTCCGAGCCGCCTACGTAAGATCCCCCTCGCCCAACCAACCCCCCCCCCACTTCCAGTCCAACTAACCCCGGGAAATGGTTACTTGGGTCAAAGTTCGCACAGGAACTCCTCTCGACGTTCGGGACGGATCTAGGCGAAGTTGCGCTTCTGCCGGCGACCGGGGGGGTCTTTACGGTTACGATGTTTGTTGGGTCTGAGGGAGGTGTGAGGGAGGTGGTTTTGTGGGATCGGAGGTTGAGGGGGGGGTTTCCTGGTATGTTTTTTCTTTTTGATTTTATAGAAGATATATGTGTGTGTGTGTGTGTGTGGACTCGGCTGATTTTTACGGGCGTAGAGGTGAAGGTGCTCAAGTCGTTGGTGCGGAATGTGATTGATCCCTCGAGGGACTTGGGACATACGGATCGGGCTTTGAGGGCGGCTAACTTGGATCATGATGCTGCTGGGGAGGCGGGGGAGGATGAGGAGAAGGCGTGTGAGGATTGTCGGTGAGATATCGTCAGGGTTGGAGAGTAGAAGGGGTCATCATAGGCGGGTAGGGTTGGAGGCTTCATCAATCCATTGAAATTAGTTAGACATCGCACACTACAACCCCCGATCATTGGAAACCACGCTCGATAACTTGAACTTGACCACGATCGTTGTGGCTGAATATATATATCACTGCATTGATATGTTCCACAACCATGCTAGTAAAAAGAAATATAGCGAAATGCGACTATAGACCCATGTTTTTCAAACACAAATGAAACTCGAGGTACAGTCCAGCCATATGGTGAACCTCAGAACGCCGATATCACGCCCTGACTCTATTTCCGCCAACCCAAAGCCGATCCGTAAGAAGAAGAAGAAGAAGAAGAAAAAAAAAAAAAACAGAAAAGGGTGAAGGTAGAAGGACAAGGAAACGGTTAAAGTAAGGGAACGGAAACGGTATCGAATAGAAGGGAATATAGAAAGAAAAAAAAAAAAGAGAAGAGAAGACAGAAGGACGGTGTGTGAAAGAGAAAAAAAAAGGTAGAGGTGCAGTCAAGAGCCGACTGGATAGATGGTCTGACCAGAAAATCCGAGATCTCCGAACGGAGCTTCAAAAGTCAGAACGTACTCCTGGCGACAGGCTCACCAAATATTGGATTTGGGGACGTTATCAGAACGAACTCCACCATGCGCATGCCAATAAAGTTGGCCGTTGCCGTGCCTCTACCTCGAAAACCGTGCTTTTATTTGTTGTTTTTTTGTGGTGCTCGGGTTTGTATATCAACCGAGCCGGTCGTGAACATCATGCAATTCCATCGTAATTCCGAGTCATCAGCCAATGCCACCATTCATGAACCCATTACCCACTCCTCCCAGTGATTCCACATGAATCCCAGCCAGAAACACCTTGAAACCATGTAAAACAAACAGAACATTGATCGATGAAACCCTCTAGAGAAAGATACCATCACGATTCACCGCTCAGCTCGTGCTGATGAGAATGGTGGGTTTTGCGTTTCCAGAATGCTAATCGAAGGCGACTCCGCCGCTTCAACAGCTTGCGTGCCGGTTGCTCTCCATTGCTGGATCCATCCCATTGCTGGCTGTTGCCCTCATCCCTTGAGTTTCCAGCGGTGTACACCGGTGGTCCAGGATAATCGTGGCCCCTCCCCTTCACAGAAGTCATGATATGGTTCTTATTCGCTTCATCTGACTGAGAATGAGAAGTATGGCTAGATTGCGGAGGATTACCCTCTGATTCCCGGTCAATATTGGAAGAGTCCGGACGCGCGTCGCCCCTATCACTTTCACGATCGCTCCTGCTACTGCTCTCCTGGCTAAATCCATTATCCTCACCGTCATCGACCGTAAGGAAACTGGTTGCGTTTGTGGCGAGAGAAAGAGGCGTCATGTTATTGCTGTAGGTACTGACACTGTGGGTTCGGGTACAGCTATTCCGCTGAGAGTTCGATGGTCCAGACGTACGTCCCGAGGAGTTGGTGTTGGCGTGATGGTGACGGTAGCTGTGGGGCTCATTTCGTGAACTGTTCGGCCGGTCACCTGTTGGCTCTCCAGTACTGTTACGGGCGATCAAGTGATCATGGGAATCCTCATCCTTATAAGAGTTAGAGAAAATGACAGCGGCTAGGACTGCAGGATCCCTCGAAGAGCGATTCGCATCCGGCGACGTATGGTCGTCAACGGCACTGTTGGAGGCTCCAGTAGCTGTCTGGTCCCTGTTTCTGTCTGGAGACGAGCCTGCGATAGAGACCATCGCATGATCAGGCACGGCATCGGACGACTTCCGTGACGGCGGTTGTGAGGGTAAGGGACTTCCATTTAGGTCCACTGAAGGACCGGGCGTATCCGGTGACACGAGCAAGCCGATGGTGTTATCATTATAACCCCCACCCGAGGCCCCAGAATTTACGGACGAATGAATTGAACTAAAATAATCCGGTTCACGTCGGCCACCACCTCCACTAGTCGGCAATAATGGTTTCACAAGAGAGTCCGGGCCGCTCGTGATCAACGGTGGGCGGAGACCCCGAAAGCCTTTCAAGCTTGAGGCTGGACTCCGAGTACACGGAGAGATCATGCCTTCAGCGCCACTTTCGCCATGTAAAGCTTCCTTTCTTTTCTCCAAGTTAGCGAGGTGAAGCCATCTCGATTGGTTATTTCGGATCTGCTCGACCGTGAACCGCATATCGGGTAAAATATCCGCTACACCCTCGAATAGAGGAAGAGCGAAAATAGACATAAATCCGATCTGGCCTGTGGCGAGCTTGTATGTGTTGCCGAGTTCCGGTGGTCCACCAAACAAAGCAGTTTCCATCCCAACCTCCTTCTCCATTTCACCCTGGTTGGCGAACTCTTCCTGCAGGATCTTGGTCCATTTCTCGGCCACGTCCCACGGCCGCGCCACGTTACTAATATCGGCGCACTTGATCAGTAGACCGCAAAGGAGAGTCTTGTACATTTCGAGATCCTGGGGCTTCCACCCGTCAACAGTCTGGTTGTTCTCGTAAAACTTTTCCTGCAAAGACCCAAGTCGCTCCATGAACTTCTGGTGAACGCCCATATCGGTTGCTAAGATGGAGCTGATCAGCAACTTGCGAATCTGCCTGTCCTTGAAGGCGGAGGGCCAATAGCGGCGCAAGATTTGGGAAAAGGCCGCGCAGTGAAAGGCCTCTAAAACCGAATTGTCATTGTAGAGTTGTGCCAGCGGTGCGTTGAGCTTGACCAAGAAAAAGTTATTCACTCCAGGATGGCCCACGTCATGACCAATTGCCGATATTAACAGTGTAAGAGTGTCGAAAGGGGTGAGAAGAGACGCAATTGGAGATTTCGTCTCAGAGTCTCGGGTAACCGAACCATAAGGTGGCAGAGCGCCAATGTGAAGGAAAAAACAAAATACGGATTGCAAGACATCAATGGCATGTCGAAAGTTATGGTAGAGAACAAATGAGTTATAGGATGCGCGACAGGCGACTAAAAAGGTCCGCAGTTCACCTAGTATCCGCACCCAATCAGCTGCCACAGTAGACCTTTACGGGGGGATTGAGAATTTCACCTACCCGGTGTCAACTTCCATTGTTCCAGATTTGGCATGGTGAAGGCATGGCGAAGCATTTCGGAGGCCCCGAATACGAGCTCATCATCAGAGAACTCGTGAGCACAAAAGTTCCAATTCCCAATCCGCTCTTTGACGAGCTCCTCGCGCTCTGGGCTGACATCCAATTCACTATTTGAACCGTCAGTTGGGTGAATGGCCTAGTGTTATAGGTACTTTGGTACATACCGATCCTGAAATTCTTCTATCACTTCTTCAGGATTGCAAATACCTTTCATAAGTTTCGACACCCTGCACAACAAAAGAATTATGAGCACCCGAGACTTTACACTGCCGGCATCCAAGGTCACTTACATGGCTTCTCTTAAGTAGGCATAAGGCTGTTCATCATGGACACCGACCCACGAATGCTTGCGCAGCTTTTTTCTGGACATAAAGCGCGACTGCTCCTTTAATGCCAATTTGCGAGCACGGAAGGCATGGACTATGAGACCCTGGATCCTAGCCCTGCTCAGAGGCGATGCTAAGACGTCAACAGCTCCCGCATCTAAACATTTTGATATCTGCTGAAATTCGGGGATCGTCTCATAGCGCGCTGGTTCCATAGGGATCCTACTGGGGACCTGAGGAGAAGAGCGCAAAATAGCAACCGGAACGATTAAGTTTGCGGACTCCTGAACCTGGATATCGGCAGACAACCCTGACAACAACTTCAAATCGTGTGCTCCTTCACACTGAGATGAAAACGTGAAGCCGCGACGTAACGACGCCGGAGATGGAGGAGGTACCTCAGGCCACGAGCCACGGCCGCTCTTACGACGTGATAGACCAGCGTCTTCGCCGGATAAGTCAACATCAAAAAACGCAAAGATAGGTATGCAGGTGGTGATAGCATCGTCACTAAGTTCAGCAAGTTTCGATGCGAGAGACGGACCGACATTACAGAGATAAACTATATTGAAAGCTCCCATCAGTAGCAGATCTCATGAGAGGCACCCGATGAACATTAAGACATACTTCGTTTGCAGACCCCCAGCAGGATTTCCACATCTGATCGCAGCGACTCGGGTTCGTCGGGATATATAGAGGCACAGGTACCGGATATGTTCGAGAAATCGGATGAGCTCTGATACACCCACCGTTCTTGGGTCACACGGCGATCGATGTACGCGGCCGAACATTCAACACCATCCATGCTGTCGACGAGATTCGGCATGCCCATAGTTCCGAGCTTCCCCAATCCGAAGCCTAGTCACGAGACAGGAGAAGCAACGGAGAGACAGAAGGGGAAACAGCACTTTACCCAGTCTGAACCCAGTCTCATATGGCTATTACCAAGGTGATCGTGTAGTTCGCTGAGTAGATGATTACGGGGAACCGAGGGGCAAAAAAAAAAAAAAAAAAAGGAAAAAGGAAAAA